>JSYX01000023.1:0-92356 GCA_000787465.1 Thermomucor indicae-seudaticae
AAGAATAGAACTTCTAAGTCAAACACAATAAATAGAATGGCTACAAGATAAAACTGTACGCTAAATTTTTGTCTAGCGTCACCAAGTGGAGTAAACCCACCACATATTCCTATTCTTTCAAAAAGGTATGGACTATATAATATTCCAATACTTAAATTAAATATTTGGAATCTCCATTATAGTCTCTGAAGTAATTAATATAATTACTTGCGGATTGTCCATTGTAATATATAAAGAATTATTACTATTATAGTATCTTTATCTTTAGGATATTCCCGCATATACTGGAGTTGTCAATTCAATAATTACTTATTGATGGAGCACGGGTTTAACTCATAAGGTGATACTTTTTCACTATCTGGTTTATTAACTGCTAATAATGTATTAACTACTAATAATGCTAAAGCTAATACAGGAATAAATAAAACAAGAAATGTTAAAGTACTCATTACCAATAGAATAGATTTAAAGTGAGTAGGTGAACACTATTTAATAATGGTGTTGGATTTAAAATAAAGAAAATAAGTAGAAGAGTAATAGTAGCAATTACTAAACTACTCGAAGTAGTTAATTCTCCTTCATTTGTTTCAACTTTTTCAGTAACATTTAAAGGATCAAAATGAATTACTTTAATAACTCTTAGATAATAAGCAGCACTTACTACACTTACTACTACAGCAATTAAAGCTAAGAAGAAATTACCATTATGAGTAGCTGCATATAAAACCATCTGTTTACCAAAGAAACCTACTAATGGAGGAATCATAATTAATATTAGTTTGTAGGGAAATAATTTAGATGAATCCAAGTATAAACTCCAGTATTTGGTTTCATTCTTTGTTGAATACCAAACAATCTATTATTACTATATAAAGTTTTATAAGTTTTAGTAACACTTAATTTATGAATTTCTTTAAAATTAATTACCGCAAAGTGTTTATAACTAAATAAGGGATGTTCCTCTAAATAATCTAATAAAATCGTTTTTGAGCTAATCTTATTAGCTCTTACTAAATATGCTGATTCTCGATATGAATTTTTCATTCGATCAATTAAAGTTACCTTAGTATCAAGATATTCTGCGATAGATTCCATAATAGGAAGAAAGTCTTTATTCATAGAGGATTCTCTTGAATACTCTCTCTTTTGACTAATTCGCATATAATATTCTAAAGAAGTAGGTAATCCTTTTTTATCTAATTTCCAATTAAAATAAAAATGACTATCCGCATCTAAAATACCTGATAACCAATTATTAGATGATAGAGGACTTGTATCTAATCCTAAAGGCAATAAAGGATTAGTTAATTCCTTATTAGTATTTAACCATTCAATCAGTCGATGTAGAGCCTCAATCTTTGGGGTTCTCATACATCCGTTAATTAAATTAACCACTTTGAGTAAAGTGGTATTGTCTTTAATAACTAATCTACAACTTTGACCACTAGGTCTGCGCCGCAGTGCGGCGCTGGCCAAGTGGTCCCGGGGGACCACTAGGTCTATTAAGAATATAACCACCATTAAGAACCTCTTGTAATTTTTTAGCAAGAGGAAGATCTTCAATAGCAAATTCGATCTCAATATGAGGAAATTGTTTCTTACCTTTTTTGTCTCTTAAAGAAGAAGGTACAATAATAGACCCATCTCCTTCAATTAAACTTGCTAGATAAGATCTAAGTTTACTATTTGAGTGGGTTGATTGAATTGGAATAGAAAAACTATAGAGTAAACTAATAGAAAGAATACTGGAAAGTTTATATTCTGTTGGAATCAATATTGACTAATATTAATGTTGGACTATCTCTTTTCGATATTATATATATCGATATTACATGTAGTCTCTGAGGTACTCTAATTCATTATTTAAGTAATAAATATAGATTACCTGCTGATTACCTAATTCTTAAGATTGTTACTATTTAAGTACTTTCGAATAAATAGATTTTCAGCATATAGTAAGATTCTTAACAGAAAATAAACAGTTAATCTGTTTCTGGCATTCCTCTTATACCAGCCATAGAGAATAAACAAATAGCTAAACTTAATCCAAGTAAAGGATTTGCTTGGAATTGACCTTTGAATTGATTAATATATTGAATTGGTGAATAAGTAGATAATCCTTTAGTTTGTAATAAATATCCAAAGGCAATTAAGATGAAGAATACATTCACATTTGTTAATGAATATTGAATTAGATAGAATAAGAATGATTCTACTGATTCTTCACTATTAATAGCTAATGCTAATAATAAAAATCCTACATGAGAAATAGTACTAAATGCTAATAATCGTTTAATTCTATATTGAGCTAATCCTCCAATTGTACCAATAACTAGAGATAATAAAGAACTAATTAATAGTAAATATGTCCATGAAGACCAATTACCTAATTGAGTAAATCCTTGGAATTCTAAGATAAATACTAATAAAGAAACTTTAGGCATAGTAGTTAGCCAAGAAGTTACTACTGTTGGTACTCCATCATAAACGTCTGGAGCCCAACTATGGAATGGAGCTGCTGATACTTTGAACAATAGACCTACAACCATTAGTAGTACACTAATTTCAATGGCATGATTTGTTGTTGTAGTTGAACATAGAATATATAATCCCTCAAAACTAGTTAGTCCTGTGAAACCATATAATAGACTACTTCCTAATAAAATTAAAGCTGAAGATAAACTTCCTAATAAGAAATATTTAAGTCCTGCTGCTGTAGCTGATTCTGATTCTCTATAAATAGTAGCTAAAATATAAACAGCAAAACTTTGTAATTCAATAGATAGGAACATAGAAACTAAGTCACTACTTGAAATTAAACTACTCATACCTAATACTGAGAATAATGCAATAAGAGGATATTCTGCTAGGATTGATAATCCTTTACCCTTACTAACTAAAGTAGTATTTTCTCCTAATAAAAGCACTAATGCTCCTAATAGGAAAATTAATACATCAATACTTTGAGTAATAGCAGTAACTTGAAATAATCCACCGAATACTCCTACTCCTGAACTTACTAAATCAATATAAAGTGTATTATATGATAGTAATGCAGAGTAAAGTAATAAAATTACAGTAATTCGGTTAAAATCAATCGCAGGAATTCGAAGGGAAAATAGGGCAATCGCTAAAATCATGGTTAATACACCGAATAAAACCATTACACATTTAACAACTTAATTTTAACCTTCGGCCCCACTTAAAATAAATATTTTAATAATAATTATTAATTACAATCTCCGTAGGCTAATTTCTCTTTCTAAATTTATTAAATAGGTACATCTTGATATCCAAGGCTGAGTTAAAATTTTTTAAAAATTTAACTGGAGTGAGACATACTGGTCTTGAGACAAAATTTAATTTATTAAAAGTACTATGGAGAATTATTCCGATTACGCCCAAGATATACTTTTAAAGCAGAAATTACTAAGAGGTAATTTCCTTTTATTATAAAAGGAAGCGAAACTTAAATACATTATTATCAGATAATCTATTTAAGCATAATTTTACATTACTTATAGAGCACTTAATTTTATAGATTAAATTTACTCTTATAAATTATCTTTCTGCACAAATACTCAAAGGTTATATTTTGCATACAAAATAAATTTAATTAATTACTTTATTTTTTTATATATGTATAATGAGCATATTTAAATCTCATATAAATTAGTAATTTATGATGAATAAATAAACTCATTCGAATTTAAATTTGAGAATAATTCGAAATAAATTTAAATGGTTATCTAAACAAATTATAAAGATAAACAATTAGGAGAGAATATTTTTTGAAAATTTAATTCTAATTATCCCGAGGCCAAAGTCTTAGATCCAATATTAATAAAATATTTTCTTAGGCCTAAGTTTATTTTACTAATAATTAATTTCTTTATTTATGAAAACTGTATACATAATTTAATTGTTTAGACACAAACTATAAATCACATTAACTAATTTTATCACAAATAATATCAATAAATTTAATCTCATTTAATGATTCAATGTTTTTATTAACCATTTATTCTAACAAAAGTATTACTAACTTTAATTGATAAATTGAATCAATAGATCGTTATTTAAAACAATTAAATATCAATCTAGGAGGATTAGCAGAGTCCCCCTTCCTGGATTCCCTCCCTCCACCCGGCCTATGGACGGATGGAATCTTAAATTTAAGTTTCATAAGTAATTACAGGAACATTTTGATTAGTTTATTAATTAATTCAATTTGGTACTATAAAAACATTAAGTAAGAAGTAGGTTATTAATAAAACTTGTTGTATGTTTTAAATTTTATTTATTTTTTTTAATATAAGAAATGAAAAATTTTATCACAAAATTTAGCGCCCTATTCTCATTCAAATTTCCAATAAGTTTAACTCTAATTTTTATTTATTATTTATTCTAAGTTTTAAGTAATTATTATTCTGAATATTCATTATTTGTTCCATTTCAGATTGTAGAATGTTCTGGTTCTGAACCTACTAGTCCAGAATTTAATTCACAAATTGCAAAAGAAGTAGTAGAACAACTTCAAAATAGAGGAATTACTGTTAATCATAAATTAGATAAATAGGATAGTTTAAAAATAACTGCTGAGATTTTAAAGAATATCTTAAATATTATGTTCTAGATTTTACTGTTGCTGGTGTTGAATGGGCTACTTCTAAAAATTTGTGTGCCTGTATAAAGTAGAATAGGTGCATTTTTTGGTGTATTTGGAGCAGTAGGTGGATTTACATTATTAACTCAATTAATTAATAAATTTGATAATAGAAGTACATATAATACACCTTCTTCTGTACCTAATAGTTATAATTCAGAAGTACCTTTAAATCCTTATTATTCATCGGATTTCAATATTAATTCCCCTCTTGAGTTTGAGAGTTTCCAAGAATGATTAAGTGTTGTAATGGTTTTTTTACTATTGGTATTCTTTATCCGTATATTTTTCTAACAATTAATTTATTAGTTAAAGAATTATACTTAAAAAACAAATCTTTCATTAAAAACAGTCCAAGATTAACTAAAATTGTATTACATTTTGAAAAACAAGTAAGTTTTATATATTTCTTATGTTATTTTTAATTGGAATCAATTTAATTGGAATGGTAATTACTGTTTATTATTTATATACGTCATTTACTTAATTAATATTATAATACCTCCTTCTATTTATTAAGACCTTTATTTTATTTAGCTTATTAAAATAATTCGTTTTATCCTTTCTAAAGTGGTTATTTTTCCTATTGTTATACCATTTCTAATTAATACCTTTATTAATGGGAAGGTTAGGTTTATAAAGATATGTTATTACTAAGTTACTTGAGATTTAGTATTGCCCAGCTTAACATATTACTATGCTTACACCTGCAACCTATCAAGACTGTGATCTACAGTCACTCTAATAAAGAATCGTGCCAAGATAGGCTTCCCGCTTAAGACGCTATCAGCGGTTATCCTGTCCTAATGTAGCTTTCCAGCCGTACAGTACTACTCCCATAAGGAAAGAGACTATAACTGGTATACCAGAGATTAGTCCACCGAGATCCTCTCGTACAATCGGCAGGTTCTTGTCCGATTCTAATCCCATTAGTAGATAGGAACCGTACTGTCTCACGACGTACTTAACCCAACTCACGTCATAAATAAAAATATCTTTCGATATTCTATGGACTATCTCTTCATCTATTCCTAATTAACAATTGGTTAATTAGATTAGGAATAAACGTTCTACATGTAGTCTCTGAGGTCATTAATATCCAGGAAATATAAGAGATTAACTACCTGCTAGTAACCCATATACATTCTCAAAATTATTACTCTAAAGTATTTGAGACTTTAGGGAATTCTAGCATTTAGTAAAATTTTACACATATAAAATATGTGGTGGCACGTATATGGGTACCACTTTACTCGGCGAACAGCCGAACCCTTGGGAGCGCCTACACCCCCAGGATGTGATGAGTCGACATCGAGGTGCCAAACCAATCTGTCAATATGGACTCTCGAGATTGATCAGCCTGTTATCCCTAGCGTAGCTTTTATTCGTTGAGCGATGGCCATTCCATAATGAACCACCGGATCACTATGACCTACTTGCGTATCTGTATGACTTGTGGGTCTTACAGTTAAGCCGGCTTATGCCATTACACTTAATTAGGCTCTCTTTAGCCCATTGGTTTCCATCCAATTTAAGCCGACCTTTGTACTTCTCCGGTACTATATGGGAGAAATCCGCCCCAGATAAACTACCCATTAATCACTGTCCCAAAAATTTGGTTTAGCGTGTTCCTAATTAAGTCAAGGTATTTCACTGACGTCTAATCGACTCCCTTGTATTCTACACCTTAATTATAAACACACAATGACTAACTGTAGTAAAGCTGCATAGGGTCTTCCCGTCTAGCTAATGGTAATCCGCATCTGCACGGATAATTCAATTTCACTGAGCTCATCTTGGAGACAGTAAGAGTATCGTTAAACCATTCATGCGACGACCATAATTAGTGGCCAAGGTATTTCGCTACCTGAGGATCGTTATAGTTACAACCGCTGTTTACTGGAGGTTCAATCAGTACCTTAATAGTACCTCTCTTGACTTACCAGCACTGAGCAGGTATCAGTCTTTATACATCTAGTTTCCTATTAGCAAAGACCGGTGTTTTAAGTAAACAGTCGTACTCTTCTATTCTGTGCCACGACCATAAAAGTCGTACTCCTTCTTCCGAAGTTACGGAGTCATTTTGCCGAGTTCCTTCAAGATGATTCGCTCAACGCCTTGGTATACTCTACCAGCAGACCAGTGTCGGTTTAGGGTACGGTTAATTATCTAGATCATTTCCTGAATATTAAATTAAAAACTATACCGTTACCGATACGTATTAATTTAATACTGTTATCTAGATCAGTTTTTCTCATCGGTTACCCCTATCGGGATTCACTCATCTGAGTTTAAAAAACCTTAGAGGCCGTTACTTTACTCATGGAGGTTGAGCCTAGCCATGAAACCCTTCTGCTTTCGGCGAGTGGGATCTTACCCACTTTTACGTTACTCATGTCAGCATTCTCTCCTCAGTTATGTCCAGATAAGGAAACCCTATCCTTCAACCATGTCCTGAGTGTTCCGCTACCCTCCAATTTTATTAAAATTGGGACAAGACCTCGGTATACTACTTAGACCCGATACATTGTCGGTGCCCTTGAAACTAATTAAAACAGACCATTGAGCTATTACGCTTTCATTAACGGATGGCTGCTTCCAAGCCCACCGAATGGTTGTGTAATTTCATGGACTACCTTAATTTCACTTAGTAGTAATTTTGGGACCTTAGTTCTTGTTCTGGGCTGTTTCCCTCTCGACTAAAGACCTTAGCACCTATAGTCTGACCGTCCTTTATTAATTGTAAACCATTCCGAGGTTAGATTCCCAAACCGTATCGGTTTGGGAATCGGTTAAATAACCGATTCTATTGATAGAGCCATCACGACCCCCCAATCAAGTCCACGAGGGACATAGTATCCAGTGCTGTACCAGTTTACAAATACGAAGGACAACCTACCAAAATAGGTTTCGCGGAATACCAGCTATCTCCAGGTTAGATTGGTCTTTCGCCCCTTTTCACAGCTCATCCAAGTTTATTGCCACAAACACTGGTTCAGTCCTTAATGACTTGGCCATGAAAAGATCACCTGGTTTCGGGTCTAATCCATGGTACTTCCCCATTAAACGTAGTCGCTTTCGCTAAGTATTTCTACTTGCACCATAGATTAACTCGCTGACCCATTATGCAAAAGGTACACAGTCATCTTGTATTTAAACAAAAATTCCTGCTGCTAATAGAACTACCGGTTCAGGATCTTTTCACCAGTTATCTACTTACTTTTCAACTTTCCCTCACGGTACTCTTCACTATCGCTCAATGCATCATATTTAGCCTTAGAGGATGGTTCCCCTCTCTTCAGACAAGTTATCTCTCATCCTACTTACTTCTTTTCTAACTTTTATTATTACGGGACTTTCACCCTCTATGGTTTGTTATTCCAAACAAATTATAATAAAAGTATCTAGAGCAGACCCTAGATAAGTTTAGAAAATAGGCTAATCCGCTTTCGCTCACCACTACTAACGGAATCTCGGTTGATTTCTTTTCCTTCTACTACTTAGATGTTTCAGTTCGTAGAGTTATTATTTTTATGGTTTCCCTTAGGAACATCGTAATTATATAATTATTCATTACGAATTTTGGTAAAACTACCTCCTTTGGATGCATTGGCTAGTCATCCCCGATAGTCCCTTTTCATCTTAGTAATACGTTACATATCATTATTGGATACTTATCTTATTCGTTTATATTTAAAATTAAAATTATGTGGTACATTATATTTATTTTTATTAATTATATTACCCACGAAATAAGTATCGTGTTTGTTGCCCGAAGATGGTACTTTATTTATAATTTTAGCCGGAACGGCGGAGCCACCCAGATCAAAATTTAGCTTCGTTTCGAGCTAAATTTTAATCTTTATTTAAATAAACAACCAATACATTTATAAAACCTTTTTTAATTAATTCTTAAAAACTAAACAGTCTCATATCCTTTTTAATTACTTCTACTTAACAGGACCTTAGCCTTTTGGACTGAGTAAAAATTTAAATCTATTTTAATTTTTTTATTTATTAAAAACCCCGATGGTACTTTCCCTAGTATATTCCGTTTTTATTTTATAAATATTTTATTAAATTATGACTAATTATTAAATTGTTATTTAATAATCTATAGCTTAAATAATAATTAGATAGCAAAATATATCCACAAAGTACTGGTTATAAAAAAAGATTAAGTAATAACTGGGCTGGGAAGGCTCGAACTCCCATTAGTCGACATCAAAAGTCGATGACTTACCAATTAGTCAACAGCCCAATTTAATCATTATAATTAGAATTTAAGGTACTCTGACAACCCTTGGTGTGTTTAATTTTAAACCATCGAGGCAATTTAATCTAAAACATTAAATTGAATTAAAATCCACCCCTTCAGGCTGATTTTAAGAACAGAAGACTTAGAGTCTAAAATGAAATTTCAAAGTTACAATAAAATACTGCTAACTACTAATCTATAAATGGATACTCCTGTTTTTAAATTATATACTTTATTTATTAGCATTACAAAATTTAATGTTGGCTAGTAGACTTGAACTACTATTACCTCGATTACAAATTAAGTGTATTATCAATTATTAAATGTGCTGGTTAGTAGACTCGAACTACTATTACCTCGATTACAAATCGAGTGCTTTACCAATTAAGCCAAACCAACTAATTTAATTATTAAAAATAAGATTAGTAAAACATATAAAAAAATAAGTACCCAATCTGATTTAATTACTATTACTTATATATTTCTTGGTTAAATAATAATAATCAATTAAGACTTTAAACAATAGTAATCTATTTTGAAATGAGGAAAAATTATTAACTTCAAAAAATTATTATAAAATATTCATATAAATCCATGTTACATTAGTTAGCATAAGTTGGTCGTCTTACTTCACACAAAATTATGATTATTACCTTTATATCTTTGTCTAATCTAAATTATAAATGTAATGGAAGGATAGGGTAGAAATATTTTAATAAGTTTTTGATTTTATTAATAATCAAATTATTTTTAATAATATTATATAATTCACTGTAAGTTCATAAATTCTCTTTTATTAATGAAAGAGAATTCAATTTAATTATATCCCGAGGTCCAGGACCCCTGGATCCCGGGATTCAGGGAGGCAGGAGCCTCCCTGAATCCCGGGATTTTTTAATTCTTCGATTTCACTCTATTCTTCTTCTGTAAATAATGAAGGTAAAGCTAATGGACTATTATAAGTTGGAAATAGTTTCTTAATAAAATATTGTTCTGAATGAAAACGATAAGCTTATAAAGCCTCAGAGGTTATTTTGAACTCCCGGGGATTAGACCCCGGGGTTCAAAGTATAGTCAAGAATAACTAAGATAAAGTTATCAATTCCATATTCTTTAATAGATTTACAGATAAGCATAGATTTATTATAACTATATGTTAAATAACTATTTTGATAATATTTAGATAGTTTTTATATAAATCTTTACTACTTCTAATATAGAAATCACTTATTACTTTATTGTACCAAAGATATACTCCTGATCTTCCCGATGTTACTTTTCTAATCTCAACTATTTTAGAGAGAGGATGTACAAAGATATCTTTTGAATAGTTGAATAATTCAATAAGATTATTATTTGATTTGATAGTAATTAATTATCCGTTAAAATAATAAGTTCAATCATAATTAGACTTTATAATTTAATTGATTAAGGATTATTAAGAAAAATTTGCATCATATAATGCTACTTATATTTAGATAAATTTGTATGATTATTACCTTTATATCTGTACAAAAATAGGTTATTAATTTTAAATGGAAGTTTATTTAAATCACATAGAAAATTATCTCCTTGAATATTAGGAAAATGTTCAATAAATTTATTATGACTAAAGCCCGCAGGCTAAAAATTTAATTGTTTTTATTTTAAAATTAATAATTTTTAAACTTTGACCCCTCGGGTATTAACCCCGGCTAAAGAATTGATAAAAATAATTGGTACATTGATTAATAAATTTTTATTTTTGTTATTAATCATAATTAATATTGTAGTACATTAAATCTTATAAAGAAATTTAATTTTCTTACTTCTAAATTATAATACATAAATTTAATTTCCTAGCCTTGCAGAGCTGACTTAACTCAAGTTTAATTTTACTTTAAACCCTTTAATTTGTAAAGAGAGGGGTGGGTTATTCTAAAATTTAATTAAAACATATAAAATTAAGCAATTTCAAATGCCATTAAGATACATGGAACTAGAATAATAAATCCTAATCCTAAAGGAAGCATACCAGTCCATGTGAAAGACATTAATTGATCGTATCTTAATCTAGGGAAACTTGCTCTAACCCAAATATAAATAAATGCAATTAGACAAGTTTTAAGACCTAGACTTAATCCTTCTAATGATACAAATGTAGGATTTTCAAAAGATACAAAAGGAATTAAGTAACCTCCTAAGAATAAAATGCTTACTAAAGTTGACATTAAAATAATAGAAGCATACTCTCCTAAGAAGAACATTACGAAAGGTACACTTGAATGTTCTGTAAAGAAACCTGCTACTAACTCAGATTCCTAAATACATTACTTAATTGACTTAGGTGTTAATTTGAAATAATATTTATTATTTAATAATTTTCCTGATTTAATATAACAACCTACTGTTGTTTTATGAATACCCGCCCATTCTGCAGTTAATACTGCATTAGAAAAGAAATTACTATAATTCTTTTTATTCTTAAAGAAAATAAACATATTCATAATCCTAGACCTCCGGGCTTCAAATTTAAAGTTAAATAAAGAATCTATTACAAAAAATTGAATATATAGAGTCTCTAAATTCGTTAGACTTAAGGTAGATTTATTAATTTTATTTTTAGCAAGAGGATGTAATACAGTTTCACCATCTGAATAAATTCAAAACAATAAAGCTAAATAGATATAATCCATATTTATTAATAGAACGTTCTAATCGTACATTAGTTTTATTACTTTTTAAGTGTTATGGCCGGAGGCCAGAATCACTGGCCCAAAGGGCCAGTGATCTTTAAATATTTTAACAGGATCTTGTGCACTATCTACATAAATTTAACTAGTCTCCTTATTGAATACACCATAAACACCATACTTATTTTTAAGTTCAGTTTCAATTTGTGTAATCGTTTTAAGATCAGATAAATCATTAAAAATTTTAATAGGTTTAGGCATTACTTCTGAAACACTAAATGGAATACAAATTGCTAAGCTTAGAAGGCTGTTAAATTCAATGTAATTAGAATAATTAAAAATTAATGGAATAATAAAGAGAATATTCAATAAAACTGATTTTTATTTATAAATTTTCTTTATTACCTAAGAATTTAATCTACTTTATATATATGATTTTACTTAATTTGAATCTCTCTGGACCTAAGTCAATAAAGAATGTATATAATGGATTTTATCTTAATCGTATAATTAGGATTCACCACATAAAATCTCTGAGGATAGATTCGAAATCTGTCCTGCTGATTATCTAATCAATAGAATTATAACCTCTAAGGTATCTATTAATATAAAGAATTCCCAGCATATAGTGATGTTTAAAAAGGCCAAATCTTAATAGTAGGGTTTAGCCTCAGGTAAGTCAAATGGAGCTCGATTAGTTTCAGCAATTGCTGAAATTAAGAACATTAAAGATAATGGTAATAATGGGATAATATCGTCTCTTAAACATCGAATGATAATATTAATCAATTTATTCTAAATTCAACTTATATAACATAGAAGTATGCATATGAGGAACTACTAAATATTTTAATGTATTCATTGATTCATAATTAATATAAATTCTAGCCCCGCGGTACTTGACCCGCGGGGTAAGGCCCCCCGGGTCTAGGTTGATTATTCTTCATATGAATAGAACATTTTAATCCAAATTTATTAATTAGAACTTTAACTAATAATTCTACCTCTTGTAAAGTAAAACCATAAGTGTTTAAATGGATTCCATTTTTAATTTTTGATCCATCGTCCATAATCCAATAGGCTAATCCTACTGAGTTAATAAATCTTCAATGTTTTTAGGAACAATTTTAAGGTTATTTGAATAAAAATATTTCTATATTCATTAAAACAAGGTAAAAATATAGTTAAGAATGTAAAATATTTATAAGGAATTTTAGTAGTTGGATTTACTTGTGATCCATCAATAACAATAAAATCCACTACAATATTTTTTAAATAAATCAAATACATGATTAAAATAAGTATCATGTTTGATAGTCTGTGTATATCTTAATCTACTATTACCTGTTGAAGATCGTTGTTCAATATGAGCATCTCCTAATAGTAGTCCTACTAATACTTCTTTTTCTCTATCTGTTAAACCTATTTTTTCTCGTTCTTTTTTAGTTAATCTCCGAAGAGGATTAACATGGCAAAGCCATGTTAATCTTTTTACACTTTTAGTAGACGTAGATAAATAATGTTTGTGAGAAAAATTTAAAGTTGATTTATATACCGAGAGGCAGGGGCCTTCCTGAATCCCGGGATCCCGGGGTCCAGGACCCCGGGATCTACTTAAATTGTAATTTAATACAAGTAAATTAGTCATATAAATTAAATCAGTAGATAAATCATTATAAACAAATGATGATTAATATTATCAATTCTGAGGTGGTACTTAAGTCCACATAAAGTTAGTTTAAGATTGGACTTTATCTTCATTTCGATAGAGTCGATCAATGTTTTGCATGAAGTCTCTGAGGAATCATTTACATATTCCTGCTGATTATCCGATCCTGTAAATTGTTACTAATAAAGTATTACAGTATTAAGGATTTTCCAGCATATAGCAAAATTTAATTAGAATCTAAATATTCTAAAGGCATATTAATACCAAACATTAATTTGAGCTTGAATAATATCTGTTAGGTTAAGTGATCCTGCTAATAATACAGTAGTTAAGATAATTAATCCCATTACTACTTCGTAACTAACCATTTGAGCTGTACTTCGTAATCCTCCTAAGAATGCCCATTTAGAATTAGCAGACCAACCTGCAAAAATTACTCCATAAACTCCTAGAGAAGAAACAGCTAATAAATATAAAATTCCTAGACTAAGATCTGCTAATGTTAATCCAGCTCCAAAAGGAATTACTCCCCATCCTAATAGACTAGTAATTAAAGTAACTAATGGAGCAAATAGGAATAAAGCTTTATTTGAATGAGCAGGAAGTACAGATTCTTTAACAAATAATTTTAATGCATCTGCAACATTTACTCAAGAAATAATGTTGTTATATAATTTAAATAGTTTACTATACATTAGATAATATTTTAAAGGTTTTCCTGTATCTATATATTTAACAACAGAATTGTAAGAAATTGAAATTACTTTGCTGTTTGTCTTTTACTTGAAATAAGTGTTCCTCCTAATAAAACAGCCCGGAGAACCGCCCCTTGGGCCTGAAGCACGGCGGGTATTTAGAATCTGCATAATAAACCCATACTGGGTCTGAATTTACTAATGCTGCCGCAGCTAATGTGGCTTTAGGTAATGATTTGTTAAATAATACATTTATTTCACCTTTGTAAGATAAACTCATTTTTAATCTGGTTTCTGTTGAATGTGTTTTACCTGTTAAAGTTTTGCTAATTTTATTTTTAGTCCCGGGCGGAGCCCTGGACCCGAGACCAGTGGCTTTGGCCCCGGGTCTCTTCAGAATGAGATTTTATTCTAAGCATTTCTTCTGAAAAATACAAAATATTAAGTAAAGGTCGGTATTTCTGAAGATAAAAATTTTCTCGATTGGCTAAATCTTTCGGATCACACAATTCAACAATCGTAACTGAAAAATTTCCCATCCTGCAGTTTTAAGAAACAATCTTAATTTATATGGATATTTAGCTCCTCTGGGTCTAATATCCAAGGAGTCAAAGCCCCCTTGGGCTTTAGGTGAAGTATAATAATGATATTTTAATCGTTCACCTAAATTTAAAAATGATCCGTAATAATAAAATCGTCTATCAAGTAAACAAGTAATTTTATATATACCCCATTCATTATTCTATTTTTTTCTAAATTTATTATATTCTTCAGCAAAATTATGACAATGATCAATAGCAACATGTTTTTATATTTAATTCGGATATTAGCTTTTTTATAAATTGATTTAGCTAATAAAACAAAAGGACTACTGATAGCTTATTAGCTATCAGTCTCCATTTCACTATATGACCAAATTATCATATTAGAAGAAAAAATGGTATTCATAAATAAAAAGGTGAAAATAATAGTAAATGAAATACTATACTTTATACTTAAATATAATTTATTTGCAAATTATAAAGTATCAAATTTTACAACATTTCTTGAGTAAATAGATCATATTATCATATTTTAATATGTAAGACGTGTGATCGTTGAGGATCCCATTAGTTTCCTGCCTCCTCAGAGGCAGGCAAGAGAAGCGGAATAATAGCGCCTGCGGCTCAGTTTCCTGCTGATTATTCTACTTTATAAATTATTACCAATAAGGTATAATAAATTGAAAGAACTTCTCAGCATATAGTCTTATTTTCATCTCTATAGTCCTTTAATATCTTCCAAAGACTATTTAAGAGAAGCCACTTGTCTCAATGGTTGTAGTAGACCATAATATCCTACTTTATTAGGACCTAATCGTCTTTGCATAGATCCCATAGCTTTTCGTTCTGCAATAGTAATAAAAGCTACTGATAATAATAATGGTACAATAACAATAAGTACTTCAATTAGTGATAATAACATGAGTAAATAATTATACATGAATAATCATAATATTCATTCATAATTTCCTTCAGAATTCATTAAATCGAAATTCTAACGAGGAATAAAATGATAAGAATATTGATTATTAATTTTCGTCATCAAGCTATTAGAGCTTAGTGAATTAATTAAATTGATTATTTGTTCAGACTTAAATAGTATTAAAATAATTATATGAATTAAGTAATAAATAAAACATTTAATTCTGTTTTAATTTAAACAGCACCAAAGAAATAAAAATATAAACCATATAATAAACTAATAGACTGAGAGATAATGATACATAAAATATAAAAAGTATTAGACATAACTAAATATTTATCTTTAATATAAAATAAATATTGAATTTGTTTAGGAAATTTATCTTTAAATTTATTTCCGAAATTAGAAATAAAAAAATTTAATCCTAAACAAATTCCAGAAACCAATCCAATAAATGCAAAACAAGCAACAGAAAATCCTACATATTGTAAGATATTACTTGAAGATACATCAATTAATCCAGGTTCAAATACAGAATTAATAATAGATGGGCTTTCTTCTAAGTTTGCTGTTACATTTAATGATAAATTAGATTCAGTTTGAATTGTACTAGATACTTCTTGAGGTGTATTTAATTCAGTTTGAATTGATTTATATTCAGAAGATACTTTAAGGTCCTCTTGAACTTTTAAAGTATCAATCCTATATTGATCAAATTTTGAGGGTAACCCTAATTTAAATTTATCCAATTCAATCTTATCGATCTCAATTTGTTGATTTCGTTCCATCAATGTTTTATTATCTTCATGAATCATTTTATTTTGTTTTAAAGTTTGATGGTTACTATAAATAGTTGCTGCAGCAATAGCTAAACAGGCAATACCTGTTCCAGTTACAATTGCCGCAATAATTTTGTCTTTCCACATGATTAAATGATTATATGAATAATCATAATATTCATTTATAATCATCTAAACTCTTTAATTTTTGATAAGAAAATGATAAGAATATTGATTATTAATTTTCGTCATCAAGCTATTAGAGCTTAGTAAATTAAATTGATTATTTGTTCAGACTTAAATAGTATTAAAATAACCATAAGAAATAAATTATTAATTTAGATTAAACAACAAGTGAGACTTTAATTTGAATATTATTTACTTATTTACTCTAATAGGCTTATTATAGAATAAAATTCATAAGATTTAAAATAAAATTTAAATGAATTTATTGAAGGCGTAACTAGCTTCTTGCCTACACCTTGTTAGAAAAATGGAGGCAAGTTAGGTTTTAGGTGTAACCTCATCATTTTAACTACTTTAATAAATTTCATTATTAATGAAATCTTTTAGTTGGTTTGTGTGATAAAATAATTGGTCCTACCATAGCTAATAATAGAATCATACTTGCAATAATTAAGAATAATGCATGAGAAGTATATAATACTTGACCTAAACTATTAATTTGATCAAGAGATACAAATACATTATCCCAATTTGAATGACTTACAAATAAAGTTTCTAATTTGTCTGATTTAAATGATAATAAATTAATTGAATCAAAAATAGTAGGTAAATCAATTTTTGAAAGATTTGGATTAGTTAAACCTAAACCACTTACAAATAAAGTACCTAATACAAAAGCTAATGGATACGGATTAGAAGTATTTTCTGCTGAATCTTGTAACTCTACTAATTTAATATTAAGCATCATTACTACGAAAAGAAATAAAATAGCAATAGCTCCTACATAAACAATTAAATATGTAAGCTTCTCTCTAATAGGATTCTTCATCAGGAAAAATCCTTAATTAATATCTCTCGAAATCCTCTCGAAACATAGAATATGGATTAATTAGTGCAAGAGGGGAATCTATATTAGGAAACCCAAGTTTACAATATTCTAAATTATTTAATAATATAACTTATTTAGTTAAAGGTTTAGTATAATAATAATGATCTAAATATACTTTCCCTGTATCTACAATCTTATAGAATGCATTACGGTTAATCTTCATATAATCTAGACATTTACTTAGATAAGAATGGAGTATTATTGATTAAGTTATAATCAATATCATATACCCATACTTTTTTACTTCTTGATTTATTAGCGGCTAATGGTGTTTTATTAGCTACACTAATTTTTAATCTATGGTCATCAGTAATAATTCTACCTTTTAAACTAATAGAAATCTTAGCCTTAGTTTCTTCTCATAGTGTTCTACCTAATTGGAAACTACTAATTAATTGTTTAGAGGTATTTGTATGATTAAGCCTCTAGTTCTATCTGATGGTCTCATATTATACCCATTAGACATCATTGTTTAAAGTAATAAATAACATGATTCTATATTTTATAGGGTCGAGTCAGTAGGAACTCCCCTGCGACTATTTAATAATGGTGTTGGATTTAAAGGTACAATATCTAATTTATAATACTAAAATATAAATAGATAAATTAGAATTTATTCCTACTTATATAAATATATAAATAAGATTTAATACATTATACTAATTAAATTGACTACCTATATAATCAACTATACCATTACTTAACCCAATAGATTATCATATATACTTTACTTAATATCAAAATAAATTATTCAATAGATTATACTGTAAAGAGGATCATAAAAGATATTAATTAAAAAGAGATTGGACTATCTCTTAATGTAAGATTTGCCAAGAAAGACTGATCATTGATTCTGTCAAGGATCTTTATTTCTACATAAGGCATGATGCTACCTAAATCAGATCTTACATTTATCACATGTAGTCTCTAAAGTATCTGTTATACAGTTACTTACTGATAATCTCAATTAAATAATTGTTACCTTCTAGGTATATTTAATTATTGAGATGTTCCAGTATATAGTGATTTTGATGGATAATTAAATAGTATCCTTGGCCTCTTAACCAATAAAATTAATACCTAATAGAATTAAATAACAAGCTACATTTACAAAAACAGCAATTAAAAATAATACAGAAATAATAGGATTACGTGATGTAATTACTAAAATTCCTGACAATACAGAACCAAAAGCTAATAAATCTAATAAAATTGCGTTCATGTAAGCTAAGATTATCCCTATAATTAGGGTTAATTAAGAACCAATTATAACCTATGGCCGTTTCAAATGCTATAATTTTTGACTATTAAATAATGAAGTATTTTTAATTAAAACCAGAAAGTACCTAGAAGTCTTTCTATAACTAAACTAAGTTTTATTATCCTACAACCCTGGAGGTTGTACCTTCGGGGTATTAGCCCCGAGGTTCACAAATAATTAAAAAAATTTTTAATATTATTCGCCAGAGAAGTAGCCGATGAAGACCAACGCCGTAGGTGCAAAAGGATTATAAAAGGGTCTTAATTCCACTTATTTAGCGGATTTTGTCCCGAAAGTAAAAATAAAGATAGGCCAGATTACCCTTATTCTTACTCTAATTAAGTGGTATAAAAATAACCAATTTCCTTTTAATTCAAAAATTTTGAACAAATTAAGGAATTGATAATATAGCCGTTAAGAGGAATCGAACCTCTATTCATAAATTAACAGTTTACCGTTCTACCATTGAACTATAACAGCATTTGAATTAAATTAGTATAATCCTTGGAACCCAATGGAATTACCCCATTTCTTTAAAGTGAGAACCAAAAATATAGTTTGCTTTCCTTTAAGATAAAGATTCTTCGAATATTTTATCCAAATGTGCCGAACGAAGCCTCCGGCACTTTAGGTTTAAATCAAAGATTTAATACCAAATGTTTTAATATAAAAGATTAAAACACCCCGAGGGGGCTAATACCCGGCAGGGGGAAGAGGTAAAAGTTTTAAAATTATTAATTTTAAAATAAAAAATTTAATTTTAGACCCAGGGCTTTTGCCCAGAACTAATAGTCCCGGAGGCTATAGCCTCTGGAGACAATTTGATTAATCATCTTCGATGATTAATCAAATTGTGATTTAAATCATAGATTTAAATACACCATTATATTTTAAATTAAAAATTTAAATATAATAGCGGGAAAAATACCTGGAAAAGTATTTAGGTAATTAGTATTCAGCATATTCACGTTAGGATACAATTAATAAATTAACTAATTCAAATATAAATTTAAATTTTTTGAAAACAAAATAGTCCAGGGCGGAGCCCTGGACCCGAGACCAGTGGCTTTGGCCCCGGGTCTAATTGATATTTCTCTTACCTTTATTGAATTAAATCAATCTTAATATTAAAACTATCAATTTATATAATTTTATATATAACCTTTTACAACTACTATAATAATTTAATAAAAATTTTAATAACCTACCCTTAACTTTTTAAATTATAAAAATTTTAACATTACCTTACCAGGTATTTACTTTTTAATAAATTAAAGTATTACCATATACTTTAAGAACTTTAAAATATTAACAGTTAACATTGGTCCGCAAGAGCCTAAATAAAAGCTCCTAACTTTTTAGCTAAGATCTGAGTCGTTTAAAAATAAATAATTTAAAAATAAAAACTTAAATTTTTAGCTCTCACTGGCTTTGCCTAATTAAAATACATATTAGTTAGTAAATAATTAATTTTTCTATGATTATCTAACAATCATTACAGAATAAATTTTTCAAATATCAAGTTAGAAATATTCTTAATTCTTGCGAAGTTCCAAGTAGTCCTTTATAATTAGGTTAAAAACTTAATTCCTAATAAATTAATAATTTATTAAATTTGATGACCTTCTTGGGAGAAAGATATAATATTTACTCGCCTCTATTTATAATTTGAAATTAAAATATTATTCTATAAGTAAATGTTCAATAGGGGTTATTCCTTAAATGGTAGAGGGCTCGTTTTGCATACGAGTAGTCCGAGTTCGAGTCTCGGTAACTCCAACCCTCATAAACCTATTTTTATTAATAAACTCATTTAGATGAGGAGGTAGTTTAGATTTATTATATTATCTTCAAATCTGTTCATTACTTGCTACATGGATAATTCTAAACATGATTTAATTTTAAAATTTATCTATTTATTCTTTTAATTGCCACACGTAAAGTGTGTATGACTTATTTTAGCTTATTTGAAATTTAAATAATAAGAGAACCCTTACGATACTTAAAATTTAATAACTGACCTAAATTACCTAATAAGTTAAGTCATGTAAGATTTAAAAAATAAAAGTTTCTCTCCATCGGCAAAACTTGGCAGGTCTTTCTTAAATTTATTTAACAATAATTATTGTTACTATTATATTTCTAATCAGGTTGTAGCCTAATCTGGTAAGGCATTTACTTTGGGTGTAAAATAGTGTAAGTTCAAATCTTACCAACCTGAAAATCTTTATATAATTAGATTATTTATTATAAATAACACATTTTTAACCGTCCAGACCCGGAGGGGTATTGTACCTCGGGACAAGTTCTCGAAGGAAACTTGTTCTCGATTTATCTTGTTGGGGAGCAAGTCTATCAAGACAAGTTTAATTTATTAATTTCGAATTCAATATTCATAATTACTTTAGTCTGCGGAGCTGATGCCTTTAAGGCTAAATAAAATTTATTAATAAATTTTATATTTTAGGCAAATTCTATTTATTTAAAGCACCTTGTTAATACATTCCTTCTAGAATGTCCTAGGTTTATTTTATAAAAACAGGATTTTAATTTCTATACTCTTAGAAATTAAAAACTTACCCCGGGACTCGAACCCGGATTTGAGTATTAGAAGTACCCTGTTCTTCCTTTGAACTAAGTAAGTTGCAGAATTATACTATTCCTTATACTTTAAAAAATAGGCAATTTCTAATTACTGTCAGAGTTCTACATAGTTAGGTATACAGGATATTATTTATCTTTATAACCTTAAAGTATTAAAGTTATTAAATTAATGTTTAAAGACCAAGTTGCTTTGCCCTCTGTGCTAAGCCTGAAGGATTAGGCTGGAACCTAAGAATTTATTTTTAATTTAATTTTTAAATTATTTATTTTATAATCTACACTAAGTAAGTATAAATCTAAGGGTAATAAATTCAAATTACTAAACTCACCTGTTTGAATTAATAAAATATTAATTTTAAGTGAATATCTATATAATTTACATAAATCACCATTATAATTATAATTATAATGGTGTATGGAATTTAATTGATGATAATGAAGCTGAACAAAAAGTATTTCTAATTTTAATGGATAAACCCGGAATTTCTGGCAGATTAACAAATACTTATGTTAAAAATATGAAGCATTAACTAAAATTAATGGTATTAAATTACAACAATTAACTCATGCAAATAAACAAAAAGGTTTAATTCAATTTAAAATGGTGTATTAGATGTCAATACAAAAGAATTAATTCTATTTAATAATAATCATTATTTTACATATCAATTATCTGTTGAATATAATCCAACAGCTAAAATGTCAAAAGAAATGAAATGATTGATTTTTTAATTAATCTCTTTAATAATAATTATTATTCATTACTTATTTTAAGACTTTTTATTTATCTTGTTTTAAGAAGAGAAAATAAATATCAAATTGCAGTATATTTATGGGAACAAGCTAATAGTGAAAAAAGTATTATAGAATATATTTTAGCTGCATTAGTTGGTAACAAATATACTAAATATTGTTCTCTAAAAAAATTAAATTCAAAACATGAAACAAGTAAATTAACAAATGCATGTTTAATTTAATTTTTAGATATTAAAAGTTATTCTGGTGATGCAACTAAATTAAAAATTTAATTTCTGGTGATTTAATAGAATATGAATAAAAATATAAAAGTTTATCATATTTTCAACCAGAAGCACTTGTTATGTTTACAAGTAATTTATTATGGTCACCAAAATATCCAACAAATGGATTACAAAGAAGAATCATTTATATTTCAATTGATAAAAAATTTAAATAAATTAATAGATATTTATTTAAATTTTATTTTATAACAGGTGAATCATATGGAATTTTAAAAAAATTTTACCTAGATTAGTTAATTAGGCATTAGATGTAACAGAAGAAGATTTATCTGTGTTAAATAATAATACTGTTTTTATTAATCAAAGAACAGCTCCAAATATGTGTTATAAAGTTAATCCATTATTAGATTGGATTGTAGCATATGTAGTATTTAAAAAAGGAAATCAAATTGGTGTAGGTTTAAAATTTAGTGATCCTGATAAATATTTATGGCTAAATTATTTAAGATATTATCGTAACCATAATTTTTCACCATTAAGTTTTAATGATTTTAGTAATGCATTAGTACAACAATTAAATTTATTTAGTGATAATGCTGGAATAGCTCATGTAACTAAAAAAAGAACAATGGCAGGAGTTGTATTAGAAAATATTGATTTATTAAAAACTTCAAATATGAAAGTGGGTGATGCTATGATTGATGAATTAGATTTAACAATTAATAATTATAGATATTATGAAATTTTTGGTAAATTTGTAGAATAAATTTTTATAAACCATCGGTTTATATAGTATAGGTTTTAAAATTAATATATTCAATCTACTATTACTACATATAAAGAACCTTAAATTTTGAGAGAGGGTAAATTTAAATATCAAATTTAAATAATAAATTAGTAGTTATAATAATTTATTATGGTTAAAGCTTAGATTTATAAATTTTATTTGTTAAAATCTGTCAAGAATATTTCGGACCCGAAGGAACCTAAATATAATCATTTTATTATATCCTAGGCCCGAAGAACCTGAATCAGCCAGCTTTATAAAGCTGGCTGATTCTATAAGTAACACTTTTTAAACGATTGTGATGAAATTGGCAAACATGGTTGATTTAGGTTCAGCTGGTAGTAATACCTTGCAGGTTCAAGTCCTGCCAATCGTATAATTTATTTATAAAATAGGTATTATTCAAGATAAATAAAAACATTTAATTCACTTTGAAATCAGGCCCAATAAACCGCCACCAATCTATAGATAGTTTTATTAACTGGGCCCCGTAAAGGATAAACAAAAATTAATTTTAGGCAAATGACGGAAATTAGGTACTAAATTTTTACTTTCTATCTTATTAATACTTTTTATAAGAAATAAAAAAATTAAGGGGCAGTAGCTTAACAGGTAGAGTCCTTACTTGTCACGTAAGTGGGTACCGATTCGACTTCGGTCTGCCTCGATTTTCGTCCGACAAGCGTTTTTAAAAACTTAAATTCAAACACTAGTCCCGTCGGGGCAAGTTCCCTTCGGGAACTAATCTTGACAGAGCTAGTCTGTAAACACTTGATTTGACAATACAAGATTGCCAAATCTAGTTTTGTTAAAACTTGTTTTAACAAAACAAGTTTGTTAAAACTAGCACCAAAAGTATTTATCGAAGGTACAAATGCCTTCAGGCTCATATTAATTTTTCTAATCTAAAATTTGTAAAAATTAAATTTTTTACTTGTCTCAAAAATAAATATAAACTGTTTAATTAAATAGCTTGAACCGGTTGGTGTTCAAGAGCCAAAACTATCCTTAGAATTTGTTAATTAAACAGTTACTTAAAAAACAAGTAAGGATAGCCAGACATTTAATCTTTAAAATTTATTTATCCTTTAACTTGAATTTGCTATTTTGGTGGCTACCACCCTATACTAATGATTAAACCCTATAGAGTGAGCCCAAAAGAATTTATTTAAATTAAAAATTTATTTATAATTTTAAAATTTTAAATAAATAATAAACAATTTATAAAAATTCTTTTTATCTTTTCTTGAGCATAAATACCAAATTAACCTTTTTTCTCCGTAGAGAAAACTAAAATTTTAGAGCTAGATATTTATAACTACATTTTAGAAAAGATTTTTATTTCTGGAGGTTAAATTATCCAATTGGATAATTTAATAAAAATAAAATTTTAGAAGACAAAAATTAGCGTATACTTAGGTATATTACCAAAGAGGCAAGAAAATTTTAAATTCTTTTTCTTATTCTCAACAAGTGCAGAAAAAGGTACATGTGCATTCCTCAGGACAAAAGCAAGTAAATTTATAAATCCTATAATAATAAATGTGAACAGAGTGGGGCTCGAACCCACAAGGACAGTTACGTCCATAGTTTAGCAAACTACTTCCTTACCGATTCGGTCATCTATTCAATTTAATTAACCTAATTTAAATTCTTGTATTTTATAAACGGGCAAACTACATCAGCTAGGCTACTCTACTTACTCGCCAAGTAGCCTTGTAAGGTTACACTTTACCAATAGCATAACCCGCGGACCCATGGAAAATAATAAATAATATTGTAAATTAAATTAGCCGAAGGGAATCCAACCTTACATACAAGCCGGACTGTGTTTCCAGAGGCTTAAATTATATTTTATAAATCTTAAATTTAAAATTACAAATTTTTAATTAAATTAAAAGTTTTTAGGGAATAGTAGAATCGAACTACTGCCAGTTATGTGTAAGATAACCACTCTACCATTAAGCTAATCCCCTTTTCTCAGTTTAATCGAATGTATTTGTCGAAAAAATTAATTTACTTATTTAACGATGATTTTAATGTTACTTATAAGATTAATGTATGGGTGAAAACCCGGGATCGAACCGGGAACCGTTAGTACCACAAACTAATGTTCTACCTATTAAACTATTTCCACCATTTTAACTAATTTTACTTAGCTATTGCACTGCGGGTTATTATGACCTTTTAATTAAAAATAAATTTAGGAGGTCACACCCTCGGGAGGGACATAGAAAATAAATTTATGTCTCTTATAATCTCTTATCTAGTTATCAGATACTTAAAATAGAAACCACTTTAAGTAATATAAAGGTTATATTAGATAATTTAATAAATTTAAGGAAAAAACTCTATTACGGCTATTATTTTTATTTAAGACACTTCTCTGCCAGAGAAACTTCGGCATTATACTGGCTTCATCAAGGTAATAACAATTAAAATAGGAAATCCCGAGTCCAGGACCTTGGATCCCGGGATTTAGGGAGGCCCCTGCCTCCCGAGATCTAAATTTGCCTGTGAGAAGTTTCAGCTAGAAAAATACTAAGGCTCTCAGTTCCGGCAATAATTAAGACTGTTCTAAATAAATAGACTAGTTCCCCCGGGGAATGAACTCATCCCGGGTGGGACAATCCCCCCGGGGCTAGTTATTACAAAATTAGTGTAAATGTATAAAAACTAGTCCATACTGGGACTTCATCCTGGCTATTCTGTTTATTAAAATATTTTATTTTAATATATCATAAAAGTTTACTATAAATCAGAAAAAAGATAATATAATTAGAGCGTTTCAGAGGAGTTGAACCTCTACCAACAAGAGCCGAAATCCTGTGCTCTACCAATTAAGCTAGAAACGCTTTTATGCTATAAAAGTCTTATGCTGCTTAAAACACATCAAAGCAGTTGAAAGGTCTAGATTGAATTAAGTATAACCAAAGAAAAACCTGTTCTTATATTAAATAAAATTTAAAATAAGAGTAATCTTTATTATTATTTTTTATTTTAACATTTAGGTTAACAAATTCGTCCACACTTATTCTATAGGCTTGTTACCAAATTTTAGATCATTAAGGATATTATTCTAAATCTGCCTTAATGATATTAAATTTCAAGACTAATCTTATCAAACTAGCTCTCGATTTATCTTGTTCGGGAGATAGTCTGTAAAAACAAGTTTTGTTAAAACTTGCTCTGTCGAGCTTGTCTTGACAGAGCAAGTATGTAAATACTAGTCCCCCCGGTACCAAAATTTAATTTATCTTATGATAAATTAAATTAAAATAAAATTTTAGAGACCGGGGTAAGTCCCTAAGAGGGAATAAAATTTAAAAACAGTAGAATATTAAAAAGATCTTCTTTAAAATCTGTTTCTTATAATTTCTAATAATGGCCTGACGGGTTCTCTCGGCCAGACCCGGCAGAGGAAGAAAAATAATAAAAAAGAAATTATTTCTAATTTTTATAAGAATATATAAGGAATAACAATCTTTCTAAAATTAGATTAAAATATAAAAAAGAACAATTTTTTTAATCTGGCCAATTTCGGCGAAGCCAAAAATTGTTTAAAATAAGAAAAGTAGGAAACTGGACTTAAATTTAGACCTAAGGTTATATTTATACAAGAAATAAGCAAGTGTAACATAATGGCTAATGTGGTATCCTTCCATCTACCCCTTTATTATAAAAGGTTTGGGCTATCTAAAAAATTCGATTTAAAAATGCAGAAACCTTTCTAAATACCCTCCGGGCGATAATATAATTTATTTTCTCCTTACTACTTTAAATAAAATTAATTAAAGTATAAAATAGCAGAAGCTAAAATACTTTATCTTTTTGAAAATTATTACATAAAATTCCTTACTAGCCCTGAAGGCTAAAAATTAAAATTTTTAATTTTTAATTTTAAAATTAAAAATTTTAAAACTTGTCCATCCTCGGTAAGTACCTCCGGTACTAGATTAAAAGTTTTATTAATTAATAAGATTATTAACAAATTTAAAATTTAATATAAGTAGATAATCTGAGATAAATATTATATATCGGCTGTGATATTAAAGGGTATTATCTAATTAAGTTGTTAAATGTGTAATGGTTTTATTCAGTGTATTAATCATGATTTTAGCGATTGCCTTATTTTTCCTTCAAATTCCTACGATTGGCTTTAATTTAAACTAATGTAAGCTAATTCGAGTCATTACAATTAATAATTGTAAGAAAACAAATAAGGAAGAAGTACCAATTTTAAGTAATTTAATAATTGCTACTATTACTCTTCTACTTATTTTCTTTATTTTAAATCCAACACCATTATTAAATAGTGTTCACTACTCACTTTAAATCTATCCTATTGGTAATGTTTAATTTTTTAAAAAATATGAATAAGGAAACGATACTTTTAATTACTGGAGTAATTTTTTCTGTGACATTTATTTACAATAATGAAAGAACAATTAAAGCAAATAAAGAAATTGCTGAATTAAATACTCAAGATAAAAATAATCAAATGCTATTATTACAAAATATTTCTAATCAATTAGAGAAATTAGAAAAAATTTTAGAAAACAATTCTCAAGCAATTGATAATAAAGAAATTTTAGAACTACAAAATATAATGAAAAATTCTCAGTTTAAAGAACATTTAATGTCAGCTTATAGAAATGCTGTAGAGAATTCAAAAAGATTGGAAGATAATATTAATATTTCAACTTCTAGTTCATCGAATCTTCTTGATTCTAATACAAATTTATTAAATTCAGTTGATAATACTGATTTATCAAAAGCTAGTTTTATCGATATTGATTCAATGTTATCAGTTCTTTCTGAACCTGGTTTTATGATGTTAAGTGTTTCTATTTTTTTATTTAGTGTTGTAATAGCATCAGCTACTTTAGGATTAATTTCTAATTATTATTTTGATAAATACGGAGAACATTATAAAGATAAAGTACCAAACTGGTTATTACCTTATATTAATGCTCGTAAGACATTAAATAATTATACTAATAAGTATTTTATTTTTGTTATTTTATTCTGTCAATTAATGATTATGCTACTCTGTATTTACTTAAAATTCAGAGGAATTGCTTAAATTAATAAAGTTTTATAATACGCTATTTAATGATGGCATTCTTATTACTATACGCAGCGTAGTAAAATGCATAGGTTTTTATTATTAAAAAATAAGAACCTTCCTAGTAATAAAGGAATTAGTATAAGAGTAGGTGGGTAATTAATTTAAAGAGGTAATTTATTTAAATCACATTGATATTCTGTGTTTGTTGCATCCGGAAATAATTATACAAATTTAGCATGACTTACAAATTGATAATTATTTTTATAGATAGTAAATTTATCTAAATGTTTATGAATTGAATTAGCATTAACTAATTTAAAATATTTAGCAACTAGCCCCGGCTTGTCTCCCTGAGTTCCTACCCCGGGGGAACAAGATTAGCATTATCAAATTTAATTGATAAACCTGTTGTTAAATTAATCACCCAAAGTACTTTAGGATAACCTTTTGATTTTAATTTCATTAAAGTTTGAGGATTACATACAAAGTAAAAATTACCTAATCCTATTTTAACTAATCGTTAATTTAAATATCTCGAAATATATCGCCCTAGAACATCACCATTATCTTTTTCTAATTTTTCAGAATCTAAATGTATAGCTGCAGCTATTGCTGTCTTAAATTTATATTTAATTTAAAATTTAGATAAATTTAATGCATAAATAAAACCTTCTTTTAAAGAATTAATATCATAATTTTTAATTAAAGGATATTGTTTTGGTTTAAAATGCGTAATAGGAGATTCACCAATTGTAACATTAGGTAATTTAACAAATACCTTACCTTCTAAATATTTACTTTCAAAAGAGTAAGGCTTATTAAGATAATTTGATATTAATGAGCTAGATACTCCTAAATTATCTGCTGTTTTTCTAATAGAAGGATAAGTAGTTAAAATCGACTTATAATCTTCTAATCAAACTTCAACCTGTGTACCATATGAACTTTCAGATTTAAATGATTAATCTAAAGTAGCAGGATCCCAAGATGTAAATGTTACATTATATGTATTAAACTCGGAAAAATGAGTAATTAAAGACTGTTCAAGAACTCTGGACTCTAAATGAGTTAAATGAGATAAAATAATCATCTCACCATGAGATAAAAGGTATTCAGGATGTTTATATTTAAATTCTGTTAAATAATTAGTATTTTCATATACTGTACCAAATACAAAATCATTCCATGCATTTTCTGCTACAAATTTATGAAATTTAGTAGATGAATGCCGTGCAGCATGTAGGTGCATAATAACTCAATCTTGAAAATTCATAGCATATCTAACATATTGTTTACCAGTTAATGTATGAGTTAATAGATATACTCCGGCGGATTTAGAAATACTTGGATAGAAATAATCAATTAGTCTTAAACACTGATTTCTTAGAAAATTATAATTTATTGTTTGAGTTAATAAATCTTGTAACTTTAACTGATTTATTAGCATTTTCAGTAATAAACCTTTTTTACTAAATTATCTTGTGGTAAATCTAAACAAATTGTTTCAGCTAAATGCATAGCGTTCTCAATTTGTTTAGTGTGTACTAAATTTGTATATAAATTAGTTTGAGTGTTTTTTCTTTTCAAGAATGTAGAAGATTTAAATAAATTTAATAATTTTTTTCATAGTATATATAAGTAATATAATAATATTAGCCTAATTAATATCTTTCATAATTTCCTTAATAAGTAGTAATAAGATAACGGTAAAAATTGAATTTACCGTTATCTTATAAAAAATATAGTATTTTCTAAATAATGGGAATGAGATGAATAATACTATTATTCAATTCAATAATTTAGGATAATAAAATTCAATTTATTAATTTTAATATAAGTAAGCAAGTGTAACATAATGGCTAATGTGGTATCCTTCCAAGATGACGATTGCGAGTTCAAGTCTCGCCACTTGCATATTTATCTAATTAAAATAATGAATAATCATATCTCTCTATTAGTATTAAATTAATTTTTATCTAAGTTATATAATGATATATAAAAATGCTATAATTATACAATAAGATTATTTAACTTCTATACGATTTATATTGTGATTCAGAAATATATAATTATAGGCTTGAGACGAGCCATCGCCCACTTTTATTTATAAAGTTATTTTATATAAAAGGTTTGATCTAAATCTGGTATCTGCATGAATTTATAATAAATAATATACCTAAATAAGCTTTTATAACTCAATTTGGGTCTAAGGACCCGATTTTATGCAAGAGTTAAAGGGCAAACTAAAAATTTAATTAGAATGCGGATTAATTGTATAACTCATCTTGATAAGTATTTAATTCAACCACTCATAATGCAGTTTAATAAATTAGTTTTCTACTTATTCGTCTTTTATTTTATTATTAGCAACAATTAATTTTTATAAAAATAATTTAGTCAAAATTAAGGTAACTTGCATCCAACCAAGGCGAGAAGACCAGCGCTGCAGGCGCTGGTAACTTTTTTCTAAACTACTTAAATAAATTCATTCTTTCTTCAAGAAGAAGGATTTTTTGAATCTTTTATCCAAATGTTTTAATATTTTAGATTAAAACTCCCTTCGGGTCTAATACCATAAGAGTTCAAAGTTAAAAATTATGGATTTTAAAATAAAAAATTTAATTTTTAACCCCTCCGGCTTTAGATAGATTATATAAGAATATTTTTAAGTCTCAAACTAATTAATTTAGCAGTAATTATATTTTATAAATTTGTTAGTCAATTTTTATTATTTAGATTTATATAAAATAAATTCTTGAAATCGGGATTACTCTAAATGTTAAATTTAACATTTAACATTTTAAAATAGTATTTAAGGGTTTATTATTTAAGACTAGCCTGAAGGAGCGAGGTAAGTCCCCGAAGGGATACTAGCTCCGCCGGGGCTTGAGGCTTGCCCACCCCCAAGTTTTAAAATTTATAATTTTAAAATTAAAAAGATTTATTTAAATCTTTTTAATTCGAATTAGCCCGTAGAGTATCTGACCTTATGTACAAGCTATCTGTATACTCGGCTTAATTAGATTAATTTACTATAAGTAACATACAACCGGTTTCTCACATTTTATATATTAATTTATTTAAAAATTAGTATTTAAAATGTATTTATTATACTCTATCTATTTAAATAGATAACAAATTTCTATTTTCTTAAAATAGAAATTTATTGTGTTTTATTGCACTAGCATCCATACATGGTAGTTAAAACTTTTTATGGTAGCAGCAGCAAAAATTTTAGGAGCTGGATTAGCAACTATTGGTCTAGCAGGAGCTGGAGTTGGTGTTCAATGCCAATAGATTATATTTTATCCATTATAAATCTTAAGAATGGATAAATCTAATCTTAGTATATCACTATATGCTGGAACATCCTATAAACTTAAATACTTTACAAGTAATAATTTTAAGTATATAATAAGGACAATCAGCAGGAAACATATTATTATTCCTCAGAGACTATATGTGATGTCTCATTATAAACATAATGAGAGAAGAAATAGTCCAAATTAATATCTGATTAAATCAATTCTATTACAAAAAAATTGATTTAATTCTAATATTAAAAAAGGTTGGACTAGTTTTCGCAGCTTTAATTAACTCTACTTCTCGAAACCCAGCATTACGACCTCAATTATTCTCTTACACAATTCTTGGGTAAAATGCGTGCCCCCCATAATTGTAAAATTATGTGGAAAATCGGGTGAATTGCAAAGAAATCCAATAATAATATATTGGACAATTTGCAGCGAAGCATGTATTAGTGTTTTAAAGATACATGAACGTTCAACGACTAATCAGTGAGTAACACTAGCAATAATCTGAACACGAGTGCCCGACAACATTGATAATTACTTATTGATGTTGATGACATAGTCTGAACAGTCTGGTAACAGACTGAAATAGAGGATAAAAAGCCTCTATGATAACAAATATTGTCGCATTAACAGAAGCAATTGGTCTATTCGCGCTTAAGAAATCTTAGGTCCTAGTTTTTACTTTGAATAGTCACTAAATGCGAGGAAACCCTTAGAGCCTTATTAACTTTAGAGTAACATAATAAGGATTGGGTAATTCGCAGGTATAATTTTTATTACCTCAGAGACTATATGTGACTAGTATTCTGAATGGAATATTAAGATGTAGTCCCCTCATGATTGAAAAATTATGGGATATATTTAATATCCGCGAATAATTTCAATTATTCGTAAGAAATGGTATGATGGCATTCTTATTACTATACGCAGCGTAGTAAACTGCACGGGTTATCAGCTGAAAGCTGATAACCCCCCTCTCCTAAATGCCATCCTACCCTGACTTAAGGATGGCATTTCTAATTCAGATTATTATTTCGGATAATTTTAATTTTTAAAAATTATCGTAATTGATATTATATATTTCTCTTAAATACTGCTGCTATTATATACAAATAAACTAGCCTTGGCCTGATAATAAATATTATTATGAAATTATACATTTATTCAAAGGATGTTTTTGTACATCCAATTGCTGAAAGACTTAATATTAAATTAGCAACTTCTAATAAACCCGGAGTATATCTTTGGTATAATAAAATTACAGGTAAATATTATGTAGGAAGTGGTAAGGATTTGTATAAAAGACTTAGTAGATACTATCAAAAAAGTTATTTAAATTATCCTGTTCATAGTGATCTTCCTATTGCAAGAGCAATCAAAAAATATGGTTTAAATAACTTTATTCTTGTAATTCTAGATTATCCTGACAAACGTTATCTTTATCATTCAGAACAATATTTTATTGATTCTTTACTTCCACTCTACAATATCCGACAAACTGCAGGATTTAGAAGTGATAATAAAATAATTAGAGGTCCTATGTCTGAAGCACAGAAGTTAAAATTATCACTCAAAAGAGGAAAAGATCATCATAATTATGGTGTTAAAAGACCTCCTGAAGTCTTAAATATAATGAGAGATAATCATCCAAAAACAAAAAAACTCTATCAATATTTAGAAGATAAAGTAACTTTAGTAGCTAAATATAATTCAATAAGAGAGATGCAAAAGAAGACTGGTATTACTAAAGAATATGTATCGAGATGTATTAAAGCCGATAAATTAGTACATAATAAATATTACTTTTCATTTAATCAACTATCTTAATTTAATAAACAATAAATCGGAAGGTATATCTATTGGATGTATTTTCCATTCACCACCTTCCGTAAACTAAACTTTTTAAGGAGGCATTCCTATTACCATCCGGAGGGTGGAAATTCAGGTAAATTATTCAGAGATATTTATTACATTGTTCCTAAAATTTAATTATTAATTTTAAATCTAAATAAATATCCTCTCCCCCCTATTATAATAAAGGATTTATAAGAATATTGGTTATAGGTCTCAATAAATATATTTTAAAGGTTACTTTTTACAGTAACCCCTACTTATTACTTTAAATTATTTAGGCCCTCCTGGCCGCCCCGCCTGAAGCCCCGGCGGGGCTTTAGAATATTTATCCAAATTTCCTTGAGGCTGATACCCAATAATTTAATGTTTTAAGAAAGATAAAAAGATTGAATTAAATAAAAAATTATAAGACTTTTTATTATCAAAAGTTAATAATAAACTATTATTATTACTTTAAATAATGTTTTTTATTAAAATCTTATAATTTAAGTTATTAGTTATTAACCTATAAGATCTTAGCTAAATCCTAGGCCGGGAGCCTGAACCTTGGGCCGAGCCCGCGGGGCTAGGTTAAAAAGAATATTTATAACTTAGAATTAAAATGACAATAGTAAATTCTAAGTTATATTATTCCCCCTATTTAAGAAGTTACAATTTTTTTATTATGGTTATCTTATTCTTTTCAATTTATTTAGGTTGGGTTTTAGCTAGTATTACAATTGAACTTGTAAATTTTATCTTAGCTAAATTTGTAAATCCAATTCCATGGCAATTAAAAGTATTATCAATTTTTATTGGTGGTCTGTTAGTTATTATTGTAATTAGCATGATTCCATCTGATTTTACTAATCATACTATAGATGTATATTGTTCTGGTAATGAGGAAAGTCATAATCCTTACTTAATTACTGTATCTAATGAGCATTTAGGTGTAAACTTTAGTTTTGATCCTAGAAAGATTACGGATGTTTTATTACTTGGTACTGTAGGAAAAATAACTTTAAGTACAATTAAAGGTGCTCCTGCATCTGTGAAAGCATCTGTTGCAGCTTCTACTGTTTTATCAATGGGAACGGTAGCTGTTATGTTAAAAGCATTTAATAACGTTAGTAATCAAAGTAAAGTTTACGAAATTTCTAAAAATAATCAAAAAGTCCAATTAGAAATTTCTCTTAATATTGAAAAAGGTGGAAGTTTTAAAGATGTAGAAGAAGTAGCTAAAGTCCCCCCTCGGGGGGTCTTAGCTCCCTTCGGGGCTAAATATATTAGCATTAATTCACCTTTTGAATATTTATATTTTGTTGAAACTCTAAAAGTAATTATTTTATGTATGGAAATTCTTACTATTTTATCAATTATTGGTTTTATCTTGTTTGCTTTATTTATGTCTTTTACATATTCAGGTATTAATAATTTTGATAAGACAAATAATATTCTATTAAAAAAATTAATTAATTTAACACAAAAATCTGGTAAAGTTTATGCATTAATTTGGGGAACATTAACCCTATTTAATTTAAGTTGGATTTTATATTTTACAATTAAATTTATAGAATTATTAAATAATCTATAGTTATAAGTAATTTTTATTTTAAAATTAATCTTGAAAGCACTAACTGAAGCAATTGGATTATTGAGAATACTCTAATGCATCTAGCTGTATCTAATTTATTAATCTAATTAATTTAAATTAATTCCCACCCATATCTGTTTTTATGTAAAGGGGATAATTTATAAGATAATACTTTATCAAAATCCTATATAGTATTAGCTGTTATCCCTCCGGGATAATACCCGGGCTTAGATTAATTACATTTCTACCACTAATAACAATAAGAATAATACAATATACTTTATTTTCTGATAGAATAGATAAAATTTTCTGAACTTTAATTTCAATATTTTTATCACCTAAGTTAAATAATTTGATCTATTTATAATTATATTTTTTCCATGAATATTTAGGATTTCTAAGTAAATCAAAATATAATAAACTGCAAGAATAGAACCCACCCCGCAGGGTGGGTCTTTCAGCCCGAGGGGCATTAGGCCCCCCGGGCCTAAAGAATTTAATACATTAATTTCAGAAAAGAATAGAAAATTTCGTTATTTTGCAGTGTTGATTGTTGCACGGTGTTATTAACTAAATTATCCTTGTTAATATTTGTAGACTCAGAACCTGTAATGTTATTACCCTTATTATTAGATGTAGAATAGAAAGCATAGTTATAATTATATCCTAATAGTTCATTAGATCTAGTAAATAGATAATTAGATCTAGTCCCGGAGGGACTTACCCGAACGGGACAAGCCCGTCCGGGCTAGTTTTAACCATTAAAACTATTAGTAACTTGAAATAATCCCCCAAAATTTTGGTAAAGATTAATCGCAGGAATTCTAAGGAATCTAGGATAATCGCTAAATTATTGTGTAAATTTGTTCGTTTCATGATCATAATTTGAAATTTAGTTATAAATTAAACAATGGTAGCATCATTCAATCCAAAGTAAAAAAGATAGACCTTTGGTTTCTCATTCAAAAATGATATTTATAGAATCCACCACGTAAAGGTAGGTCTAATTGGATTCCAGGGGTGGTATTTATTTGTTTAAAAATTAAATTAAGTTTAAATATTTATTAATCTTAAGAAATGTAATAAATAACATAATCCATAAAACATAGAACATGAACCAAATAATACCATTACTAACATAAATAAAGTTGTATAATCTCTACTTTTTAATGATAAAGAAACCCATTTCTGTAATTTAGGTCTACTTTTTACAAATTCTAGATATTCTAAATTAAATAATTTAATAATAAAATTAATTAAAATTAAAATAATTCTTAACTCCTAAATTTACGATCATAATACCTACTACTAACAGATCTAAATTACTTAATTCTTATAATGGTGAATTAATAAATGTATTTGGATCTAATTCTGGAGAATTAGTTAATGATTTATCATAATCAGGAGGTAAACAAAAATCAGGTTTATTTTCTTCAATAGCAAAATTACTATTACCCTTATGGCTAATCCTTCTTTGAATTAATTCCGGATTAGAATTATTATCCTTAATGATTGTTTGAATAGTTTTAATTCCTTGTGAGAAAACAGCAGTTCCACCAGTAATTAATCCGGCTGTAGCTATAACACCAGCTCTTTTATCAGGTGGTAGAGTTTTTAAAATAAACAGAAGGCGTAGGAGAATTATTATTAGAAAGATTACTTACATTTTCAGTAATCTTACAAACTTCATCTGTAAGATTAGAAGAATTAGCTAAAGAATTAGTTTGATTAATTAAACTATCTGTATTTTTTACATTATTTTTTGTAGAATAAGAAGCTTTACTAATGAAGATCGAGTTCATAATCAATGTTGTTTTAAATAATGTTGTCATAATCATAATTAAGAACTACCATTAAATTAAAATTATATAATTAAAACTATATAATAGCAGCAAATAAAATTTAAGGAGTAAACCTTTAAACAGTTAATCACAGTCTATAGAATTTTTAGTAACCTATGCAACTTGAGTATTAATTTACCATACATAATAAAAGGACGCAGGCATTTTCAGTAGGAATGTTGTCCCGTGATGAAAACGTATAATCAATCAATGATGAATAACGAAAGATTATAATCTAATTATGGAAATCCTTTAAAAATAGGAAAAGGGGGGGAAATAGTAATAACCATTCAGCCACTCGTTCCCGAACGGCTACCTTGTTATGACTTCAGACCAGTTGTTTACTATCCGTGGATATCTATTTCAACAGATACCTATTATTAAAATTAATAATGACTCTGTTGAAAATCAACTACTTCGGGTATAGCTCACTCCCAGCCCGTGACAGGCAGTTAGTAGATCTTGAAGATTTAATTTCACCGCGACGTGATGATTCGCGATTACTAGCAATTCCTAATTCATGAGCTCGAGTTTCAGAGCTCAATCCACAAAGAGGAAATTTGGGGATTACCTCCAAGTTACCTTATTGGATCCTTTTGTATTCCTCCTAGCAGCACGTCTGTAGCCCACTCCATAAGGGCCATGAGGGCTTGTCTTAGTCCTAATTATTCCAGTTTGTCACTGGATACTCAATTAGAAATTAACTAATTGCAAGGGTTTTGTTCGTTTTGCGGACTTAACCTTACATCTTACGACACGAACTGAAGACAGCCATGCAACGCCTGTGTAACATTCAAGGAGTGGTAAGATTTTGTGCGGATTATCACATTAAACAACATGCTTCACTGCTGGTTTTCAAGACCCTCTATACTTTTGGGTTTCAACCTTGCGGCAGTACTCCCCAGGTGGAGTGCTTAAATCTACATTTATAGACTGATTTATTACCAATCTAAGGCACTCATAGTTTACGGTATGGACTACACGGGTATCTAATCCGTTTTGCTCCCCATACTTTCGTACCTCAGCGTCAGTGTTTAGTTAGAAAGAAGCCTTCGCCTTAAGCGGTCTTCCGGGTATCATAAGATTCCATCCCTACTCCCGGAGTTCCTCTTTCCTCCATTACACTCTAGTTTCATAGTTACTAAAAAGCTTTTTTTCATTTAGTTTGAAGCAAATTTAGTCTTGTGAAACAGCCTACGTACCCTTTAGACCCATTAATGATGAATAATGCTTACCCCTCTCGTATTACCGCGACTGCTGGCACGAGATTGGTCGGGATTAATAGGAAAGTACAGTCATTATCCTCCTTTCCGTTAGGACTTTATCAAATTAATGTATCCGTCCTTCTAGGTGACTGGTTCAGCCTTCCGGCCATTGACCAAGATTCCTCACTGCTGCCGAGTCTTTGCTCGTGTGGGCCTTTTTCATTCCCACTGTGGTTGATCATCCTCTCAGACCAACTATAGATCATTGGCTTGGTAAGCCGTTACCTTACCAACTACCTAATCTATTCAATAGGTACATCCATAGGCGGAAATTATCCTTTCAATATTTGGTATTCCACCAATCCTATGGGTAGCTTGCCTATTCATTACTCACCCGTTCGCCATGGTCCAAATATATAATATTTGGCATTCGACTCGCATGTGTCAAGTCCCTAGATAGCATTCACTCGAAACCAAGTTTAAATTTTTACTTAAAATTCTGATAGAAAATATCAGAGATTATAATCTTATTGTTACTTATATAAAACTTAAGATTATAATTAGTCTGATTAAATTTTTAAATAAAACCATTTATTTTAGAAAGCTCGTTCTTTATTGACCCGCAGAGAACTAGTGGAAATCGACATTTAATAAACCTATTTATTTAAAAACTTTATAATAATTGAACTTAATCTTTAATTCAATTTAAAAACAGATTAATTTTATATATTAAACCCTTTACCTAACTGGTAGAATACCTAAAAATAAAAAGCTTTTGGCTTTATATAATTAAGAAAGAGTAACTTTCTAGACCTTTGGTTTCTCATTCGAAAATGATACTTATAGAATCCACCACGTAAAGGTAGGTCTAATTGGATTCCGGGGAATTAGAGAAGGGTAAGTTTAAATTTAAATTATTAAGATTGAACTGGTAAAGAATTTACAGTGTGGAAAGATGGAGGACTAGTTAATGACCATTCTAGACTTGTAGCTGTTTCAGTTGCTCCGATAACTCGTGAACTACTGAAGAATTGAGGTACGTACCAATAATTATTAGCTAAATTGTATTCTTGTCGAGCTAATAGATCATATAGTGCGTATAAGAATACTAATGAAGCTACAATAGAAATAATCGATCCGAAACTAGATACTAAGTTCCATCCTGCGTATGCGTCTGGATAGTCAGGGATTCTTCGAGGCATACCTGCTAGCGACCGAATTACTGTTTAGAGTAATATTACTCATTATATTTTTCATTACCTTAAACAGTCTATTTGTCATATTTGTCAAAAAGAATACTACTAAAAATTTTTCCTTTAAAAGGTTTGTCTAAATTAAGATATTTCTTCAATGTATCATATCCCATTTTAATATTTTTGCCACTGTTGTACTATCCTATTTTTTGATTAATTTTTTTGAGATAGCATCGTAAACATATACATTTTTTCTCATTTTATTTAAAGTTTCTTCAGAATGAGTCTTACCTCACATAGGATTATTAGGTCCACTTTTATCTCTATACATTTGTTCAATAAATTCAGGATATTTCTCTTTACCATACATAGGATTAAGTTATCCAATTTTTGATAATTTCATTCTAGAGGCGCCGCCACTTACCTCTTGGGGTATAGGCAATCCCTAAGCCCCGCGAGGCTAGTAAAAGTATTTAGATTATGAGTTTTACCCCAAAAAGTATTTAGCTCTCCACTAAATAGTTTACTTAATAATTGTTTTGTCTCTTCTGATAGAGATTTACCCATTCTTAAACTAGATAATAACTGTTTAGTTTCTTCAGAATGTTGGTAACCTAATGAATATCCTGCAGTAGGATTAATATTAAGAGCAGGTTTTAATAGATCCCGGGAGGCAGGGGCCTCCCTGAATCCCGGGATCCAGAGGTCCTGGACCCCGGGATTTAAATAATGCTGTTCTTTACTTAATAAATATTTCTTAATATCTTTACTTGATTCAACTAATTCTAAAATCAGAACAGAGAAATTGTCGTGACCATATTTTAAAATAGATCTTGAAATATATCTATTATCAATAAGTTTAGAAATAGAATAATATGAAGATAATCTTTGTGTTAAATTTTTACTGCTCCCTACGTATTGTTTACCATTCACAAGATTATGAATAAGATAGATACCTGATTTAGTTTTAAATTCAGATACAATAAGAAATTTATCATTAAGCATATTGTTATATACTTTGATTGGACTAAAGGCAGGCTATCCACAGTAATAAGGAATAGCTGTTTAAAATCTTTGTCCACTTTAAGATTAATTATTGTTAAATTTTAAATATCCTTTATATTCTTATTACATATAAGAATATTTCAAGGCATATGTTTTAATTATGAAATATGACAAATAGTTTTGATATTTTTCGAACATCTGTCAGACTATTTCTTCACCCATTATGTAAAATAATGGGGCATCACTTGTAGTCATTGAAGAATATAGTGCAGTAAGCACAAATTCCTGCTAATTGTCCATTATATTCTAATAATTGTTACCATATAGGTGTATTAGACTTTAGGACGTCCTAGCATTTAGTGATGTACTTATTAAATATTACTATTTAAATAGGCCTAGCATAATTGACCTAGCATATGTTGTGGGAAGAATGTTAGGTTACTCTAGTTAATTGATTATGTATACAAATAATGTAATCATAACATGGACTATGTCTTAAATTAATTTAATTTTAAATTAATTTTATCCCATATAGTCTCTGAGGATTCCTTAATATTCTACTTAAATAATATAATAATTGGTTTATTAGTAAGAGTAAACTATGGTAAAATCGATTATATTTAATCGATTTTAATTAACAAGAAAGTATATAAATTATTTATTACATAATATTATTTACAATTTCAATTAATTTTACAATAAAATATAAAATCCAGCTTAAATTAAATAGAGTTAATCCACCCCAGATCAATGTGTAAATTTCACTTGATTTTTTTAATAAATTAATCAAATATTTGATTAATTTATTATTTGATTGTTCTAATTTATTAAAACCATAAATTTTAATCGAAATAAATAAAGTATAAAAAATAAAACTTAAAATACATACAATTGATAAAATTTCTACACAAATTAAAATACTTTTAATTACTTCTAAAATAGAAGGCTCTTCAAACTGTGAATCGATATAAAAATTTAAATCTTTACAGACGTCTTCTACATCTTTTTCATTACCACCTAATTCAATATTAGGTTCCACTTTAACTTCAACAGATTCATTACCTTTTGTAATTTTGTAAATTCTATATTTTGTACTCCATATGTAGAAAATTTTAAACCCATAGCTACAGCTCCTGTTGATAAAGCAGTAGAAGCTGCAACAGATGCTTTCACAGGTGCAGGAGCTGATTTAACTGCACTTAAAGTAGTTTTACCAACAAAACCTAGTAGAGTTATATCAAATAATGATCTAATATCAAAAGTATATTCTACTTTATTCTGAACTAATTTTTAGTAAGTAAGGATTTTGACTTTCTTCATCACCAGAACAATATACATCCATAGTATGATTAATAAGATCTGATGGAATTGTACCAATAATAATTAGTCCTAACATACTTACAATTAAAGTTGATAATACTTTTAATTGCCATGGAATTGGATTAATAATTTTGGCTAAAACATAATGAAACAAATTAATAGATACACTAGCTAAAAACCAACCAAATAATAAAGATAATAATAAAATCGTCATATTAATTTTTTTAAATTGTAACTTCTTAAATAGGGAATAATATAACTTAGAATTTACTATTGTCATTTTAATTCTAAGTTATAAATATTCTTTTTAACCTAGCCCCGCGGGCTCGGCCCAAGGTTCAGGCTTGGAGGCCTAATATTTAGCTAAATCCTATAGGTTAATAATAAAATTTAATTATAAGATTTTAATAAAAAACATTATTTTAAAAAATAGTTAATTACCTTCATAATAAAAGTATTTCTTAGTTTTAGGAGGGGCATACCTCCTTATCCTTTGGGATAAGGTAAGTCCTAAAGCCCGCGGGTAAATATTATAAACATTCTAATTTTAAATTAAAAACTTATATTCTATAAGTCAGTAATTAATTATTTTAATAATTATGAATTTATTTATTACTTATATAAAATAGATACTAATTATTTGTTTTTATTTACTTGTATAATATTTGAAGCTAATTTTTATTATTGCCTTAAATGAGATCGATTTATTATCGAATTAAGAATATTAAGTTTCCTACTTATTATTTCAATTAAGTACATTGTCAGAATTAATCTAGCACTTAATTATCAAAATTTTTAAGTATATAGGGATATTGTATAGAATAAGATTATTCTATCTTAATTCTAAGGGGCTAACCTTTAAACTAACCAATTTAAACTAAATTATTAATCTAAAATATTCAATTATTCGAGAACTACTATAGTTTCGTTTTGATTAAAATTTGACCAATTGGTTGTTTTTTTTCTTCACCCCAATGAATAGACTCCAGAAATGGATTTGTCCTAATAGTTCATTGTAAGTTCTTCCTGTAATTTTACCTACCCAGTAGTAGAAACCAGCAAATAATGCAAATACAGCTCCCATAGATAATACGTAATGGAAGTGTGCTACAACGTAGTATGTCAATAATATTTATTTATCACACATAAATTATATGATAAATATTTGGGTTGCCATTCTTTCGAACGGGATCGGACCATATCTTCCAAAAAGGATTAACGGATCAATCACTCTTTGGTGTCACGTGTGGTCTCTACGGAGTCCCTCGACAAAGTCGAGGGTTCCCACGGTATTATCTTATTCCCTTTTATACTTCTATGCTCTACTAGAAGAAAAATAAGACTTCACCGTTAGCATCTAAATATTTATTGATACCGGGAGAAGAACCCACTTCTCCCACAGTGACATGACAACACGACACATACTTATTCAAAGAACTCTTTAGATTTATTATTGAAAACTTTACTTTTTATTACAAAAACTGCTAGTTGATAATATTTGTAACCTTGAAGTAAGTTTGTACAATGGTCAATTACTTTTCCGGTACCAGAAGCACTACCAACACTAAATTCATAAAGAGGAAAACCACTAACTTTTCCTGTTTTATTGGCAATAATTAGATGATGTAGTCCATAATAATCACGAATGGCTTTAATCAGATAATAATCATGATTTTGAGCAATACTAAATAAATAATTACCCTGAACACGACTACTGAATGAACCTTTTGATTCAATAAATCCAGCTAGCCATTCCTTGAAATAGCTAGGTACTTTAGTAAATAGAGGTAAAATTGATTCTCTATTACTATATTTTTGGTTTCGTTCAATAAAGTATTGTTCTACATTAGGATTTAGTAAAAACTTTTTGAAAAAATGATATTGTAGTCGCATACGACTAGTAAGAGGTAGATATTGATCAAGTAGAGGAATAATGGTACGATGAAATGTTTTTTTATCATTAACAATCCATTGTACACAACTTGAATTTTTTTCAACACCTCGTCGAACGTGTCCACCATATACTTTAGCAATACGACAGAGCATATCATAATTTAAAGGTTTGTCAGCAAGTTTTACAACAAGTCGATATTGTAGAATTTTTTTACGCCAGTGATTAACTTGAAGACTACCATCACCATCGATGATACCTACAGTAAATGGACCAAGTTCTTTATCTGAAAGAGTTCGTGGTGACTTAAGTGTTTTACCCGCAATAAGAATATTGCTAGTAATAATTATATTAGTATCGTGTAAAGCAACGTCCATTGATGCATTAGCTAGCATTACTCCTGTTACGTAAGAAGATAAATTAAATCTTTTATGCTGCATTATTAGTCATAAGTATCTAAACTATGATAACTAAATCTATATTTATTATTATAAATTTCATTTGATTTAGCAAATTTCTTAATTGTTTCATGACTAATATGAAGATCTTTTTGAGCATCCATTACTCCATCATATTTTTTCAATAAAACATTATCTAAATCAAATACAAATACAGCTTTTCTAATATAAATCTTATTAATCATATCTTGAATTAAATTATTATAAGCTGGTGAAGTATTATCAGTAATTAATGGTAAATCATTACTATTTAATAATGTTTTAGTAATATACCAATTTCCTCTAAATAAATATCCAGACTCAATAAATCTTTTAATAGATGAAGGATTAGATTTAATTAATTTAGATAATTCAGATACAGATTTAAAGACATACATTAATTCTTTATATTCATTATAAAGATAAACTACAGAAGATTTACTTTGAATGATATTTAAAATACTCTCTTGGGTATGTTTCTTCCCAAAAAATGTATTTTTAGAACCACTTAATGCATCTTTAATCTTATATTTAGTTTCTTCTGTATGAGTTCTTAACTTAGCTAATTCACTCATTAAAACTTTATATTCTTCTGTATGTTTATAACCAATAGAATTATATGCTGTATTTAAAACGTTATAAGTTGGGTTTAACGTATTAATCCAATATTGTTCTTTCTCAACTAATTCATCTTTATTACAATATTCAATAATAATTAAATAAAATTTGTCATAAGAATATTTATTGAGAGCTTTACAAATAATCATATCTTTATTCTTTGGGTGAATTAAATATGATTTGTTAAAATAAGATGAAAATCTTCTACCTAAATTAATTGAACTTCCAACATAAAAGTCCTTAGTTAAAGAATTAAACCATAGATAGATACCAATCTTATCTTTATTAGAATTGATAATTGTAGATTTGTCGTCAAGTACATTATTATATACTTTAATTAAATGGGGAAGTGAACTACCCGCAACATTAGAGAATAGTTATTTAATATCCATGTCCATTTTATTCATAATAAAAAATTTAAGATCCTTTTTATTCTTATTACTTATATAATAGCTAATGCATGACTAATAATGAGATAAAATTTTAATTTGAATCAAATAGATTTAATTTATCAATGGATTTAATCTTTGATTATAATTTAATCAGATTCACGTAAAATCTCTGAGGATCTTCTTATTTAAATGGTTTTATAGAATTTCCTGCTGATTGATAAAATATTAAAGATTATTACTCGTTTTGACAGATCATATTTGTAATAAACATGTCCTAATAAACTATTAGAGTACTTTAATATCTAATATCTTTTCAGCATATAGTGAATTTATAAAGATAAATAAATTAATAATATAATTTATTATCTCTTAGGTCTAACAAAGTGTAATTAAACCTCCAATTGTGAATAATGCTAAGAATCCTAATGCAAATAACATAGGAGTTGTGAATCTGATACTTCCTCCGTATAGAGTAGCTAGCCATGAGAAGATTTTAATTCCTGTAGGTACTGCAATAATCATAGTAGCAGCTGTGAAGTAAGCTCTTGTATCTACATCTAATCCTACAGTGTACATATGGTGACTCCATACAATGAATCCTAAAACACCAATAGATAACATTGCATAAACCATTCCTAAATATCCAAAAATAGGTTTACCACAGAAAGTAGATACTACATGACTAATGATACCAAATCCAGGAATAATTAAAATATATCAATTCACCATCATTATATTTATAAATTGAAAGGATGGTGTTGGACTATCTCTTTACCTGAACTTAACAAATACTATTTATATTTATTAATTAACTGGGAGCCGGCGCAAGTCGGCCCAAGCCTGTTAGGCAGAAATTGAAGTTCTTCTTGAATTTATATTATATTTAATTTCTAATAATAATTTTAATCCTGACTCAGTTAAATGATACTTGGTATTAAACAATTCACAAGCTCGTTTTAAGTCTAAATAATCATATCGTTTAATTCCGTATAAAGGATGATTAACAAATACATTAAATAATAATCTTTTTACTTCAGACTGTCGTTTAATAGTATAAACCCAAAACTTATATGATTTGTTATAAGACCAAGCACCTCGAAAATGTTTAGAAATTAATTCTAAAGTTTTTTTACTTTTCTGAGTCCAACTAATGTTTAAAGTAATTTGAACTCCTAGTTTTGATCTTGGTGTATTACCTAGACCAATAAAGAATGAACCATCACCTTCAGTAAATCCTGCTAACCAATTTAAATCCATTTCAAAATTTAAAGGTTTAATCATGACTCTATTTTTAACAAAGGTTTTTTTGTTAAGACGATTAACCCATTTAACATAAGTTTCATACTTAGATTCTGTTCTAAATCTACCATTAATTAAATTAGCTAATTTTAATAGATTTGGAATATCTTCGATAACAAAATGAACCATTCTTTCTGAATGTTGCCATCGTACTTTACCGAAACCTAACCAAAATTTAATAGCATAAATTAAAGGTGCATTCTTTGTAGATTGACTAATATAAAATGATAATGTTTTATCTTTCTCATTAGGAAATGAACCATCAGCTTCAATTAATCCAGTTAACCAATTTGACCATTGTTCAGATAATCCACGTTTAGTCTCTGAAGATTCTATCAAAGTTTGGTCAATATTTAAACTTTGTAGATTTCCTGCTGATTGTCCTATTCTATTGATTGTCACTGGAAAAATAGTCAGTACAATAGAATTAAAGGAGTTCCCAGCATATAATGGAAATTTATCATTACTATTTAAATAGTAAGGAAGCATATATTCGACTTCAGGGTGCTTGAATATATATATATTATATATTCTTGGACTTTATCTTCATCTTATAATGCTAATATAATTATTATTTATGCATTTAAGTGATGTGCGTAAAGTCTCTGAGGAATCATATATTTCCTGCTGATTGAATACTGTAGATTATTACTATTATTAGTACTACAATATAATATTTATCCTTTCAGCATATAGCACATAGCATTATCTAATTTATATCATTAAATAAGGGCCACCAATGACCGAAGAACCCATTCCTTCATATCTTAAATTATTTCACCCTATTTAAGATACATGTATCATCTCTACCTTAGTATCCCCTCTTTCGAGTTTAACTTTGGTTTCATTGATGACCTTATGCCAAATAAATAATTATTTGGGAAGGAATCGACTGTACATCAAGCACCATTTCAGGTACCCACTAATGACCCAGTCTGTAGCGATTACTTAGATAACCGACGGTCTTACTTTGGGAAGTTTTAACCGTTTTCATTAGTGTTGCCAAATAAAGAATTAATTCTTTATTCCCAATCCCGGTAAGGATTGGCTGATTCAATCTAATTTCCTTCTAAGAGTTTTCATTAGATTTTATGAATCAGGACTAGAGTAATGGTATATTATTTATTCAAATAATATTCACTGTTTCAGGTCTTTAATTAGGTATTACTCTTTAATTATTCATTAAGGAATACCTACCTTAATGATCAGAGACACTTGCCTTAACAGTTTTATGACTTGCGTCAAACCATACTCTTTATTCCTATTATTTATTATTACTTACTCTTACGTCTTGTTAAATTTACTTTAGTTGCCATTTCAATTAATTTAATTCTTAATTCAGGATCAAGATGATCTTTATTTGTAATATGTTTATGAATTTCTTTCCAAAGAAGATAACTTGTTAATTTTTTAGTTTTAAGAGGATAATTGTCAAAATAATCATATACATTATAACAAGCTTTTTCACCACTAATAATATATGAGTAATTTGATTTTTTTGAATGAGCTTCAATAAATCCTGCTTTAAACAATAAAATTAAATGACTTAAAACGGGTACATTAATATCTCCTTTTTGAGTAACTAAATATCTTAATATAAAAGCTTTTGAATTAGATAAAAATGATACAGTAAAACAACCTTCTGCATCAGTAAATCCAGTTAACCAACTATTAGATAAACTAGGTAAAAGATTAGACTTAATAGGTTTAATAGGGTCTAATAAAATTTTACCTTTAATTGCTTTTTTATTGTATACATGAAGAAAGTCATTAAAACTATTTGTTTTACTTGGAAGAACAATATTTCCATTAAATAATAAATTAATTAATTCTAATTCTTTTTTATCTTGAACAATAAACCTAGAAATACGTTTACCTTGTTTAATGACTTTACCAAAACCTAGTACTTCTTGGATAAAATTTAAGATTTGTTCATCTTCTGTTGATTGAGTAATAATAAATGATAAATCATTTTTATTATTAATAACAAATGAACCATCTCCTTCAACAAACCCAATTAACCAAGTAAGGAATTCATCTTCAGGTAATTTTCTAGAATTATTAAAATAATTATTATATTTTTCTTTAAATAAAGAAAAATCAAATGTTTGATTATTGTCAGATGAATCAGGCACTAAAGTATTTAAATGTTTTTTATTTAAATTATTTGACAAGACGTCAGAAGTAATAAATGGCATAAAGAATAAGTGTTGGTATAATAATGGGTCACCACCTCCTGCTGGCTCGTAGAATGAAGTATTAAAGTTTCGATCTGTTAGTAACATAGTAATTCCCTACAAAATTAACAGTAAATGGTTAGTATAATTTAATATAATATTAGCCTTAATAATGTATCAAGTGAATATATTGAACAATAATATTAATCAATTTATATAATTAAAACAAAGTTTTAACAATATTATTTTCTATTACCAAATTCTTTAAATAGTCATAAGATTTTTAAAGAATAATAGGATGTGTGATCAAATAATGTAAAACATAAGCAAATCCAATTAAAGAACAAATATTTAAAAGACCAATTAAATAAATATCAATTCTAGATTTAAAAATTACATATTTGACATACCATAAGATATATTTATTTTTTACATTTTTTAATAAATAATCTTTATTTGAGATAATAATAAGATTAATATAAAAAAATAACGTTAAAAATAGTAAAGCTAATACCATGAAAAATAAACATAAATGAATTAATGCATGTACATTAACCAATGTAGATAATGGAATTGAATGATCTACAGGAGATAAAAAATATCTAATTAAATCTAAAGGATTGTTAGAATCAGTAAAATTATTTACTCCTGAACATCCAGCTCCTCCATTATCATTATTATTTCCTGAAGGTGGTTCGAAAGGATTAGTTCCTCTTTCAAATGGTCCATAACCTGATTGTCCACCTCGTAATCTTCCATGGATTCTCCAATGATTATATTGATCAATCCAGTAATTAGCTCTTTGTTCATTATAAATTGCGTCTAAAATAACGTTAAATCCATTAGTCATTGTAGCACTAAATAATCGTGTTCTAGGTTGTCTCATAGAGTAAGCAATTATATTTCCAGAAATGTATCTTACTAATCGAGCAAGATCCATATTATCATTATTTACTGGAAGATTTCGTTCAGCTAAAATTGTATTCGGATGATTTAACCAAGGATAAGGGTAGGGAGGATTTCGAATTATTTTGTCCAGGGTTATTATTTTGATTATTATTTGACATATTCATAATTAAATCATTATAATTTACAAAATCATAATAATAAGTCACAAACATATTAAATAATAATTCTGTCAATAACCCTAATTGATAAAATAAACATAAAGATACAATATATTCAACTAAACCTACTTTAGTTTTAGAACTAGCTTGATACACTACATAAAAAATTAAAGCTAATACAGAAGGTTTGAATAAAAATAAATTAATAACATTATTATGACTATTAACTAGAATGATTCCTTTATTTTATATTAATATTAACTTAACTATATAATATTAACTTAACACTTGAAATATCTAATAATGAAAACATAATTAACCTTAAACCATTTACTTAATTAATATTAATATTGGACTATCTCTTACATTATTTAAGTATAACTTATTAGTAAATCGTAAATTCAATAATTTAAGTTATATTAGCTAGAGGTAGGTTATACTTAAATATGTTCAGGCATATAGTCTCTAGGGATTCCAATAAAATTAGTTTCCTACTGATACCTTAATTTATTAAAATTTTTACTTATAAACAGTATTTAATAAAATATTAAGATTTCAGTATATAGCCTGATTTTAAGCGGGCAGAATTACTATTATAATTAACTTAATAAAGAAATCTTAAAAAAGCTTAATTATAATTAAAGGTTATTAATTTACCCGCTAATACTGGTAATGATAGAAGTAATAGAACTGCAGTAATTAATACAGCCCATACGAATAGAGGCATTTTATGGAATGACATCTTCATTATTTAAATGAAGGACTATATCTTATTTTTCTATTCAATAATCAAATAATATAAGTTAAAGAATATTAATAATCCACCTCCACCCCATCAATAATCATTGATGACTACTTTAATGAATTGTTTAGTTATAAATATTATTTAAATGATCTCAATTAAAACTTACTCTATTATTATTCATTCCCATTTTAATAGATTTAATTTTAGCTTTACCGTTTTCAGTAAGATGATCTTTAATTAAAATCATATCATAAACTTTTTTCCAATCTTGATAATCTAAAGATTTAGAACTCATCAAAGGAAAATGATTAAAATAGTTAATAACAATAGGTAATTTTTCAAAAGTATTAACTTCTAAAATATAATTAAATTATCCTGATTTATATTTTCTTGTGGCTAAATTTACATTGAAATGATTTGCTAAATCTAACATAATAGAATGATAAGTTAAAGTAACATTAGGGATACTACTTTGTTGTTCAATCATAAATATTAAAGCAATTATAGTTTTGGTTAATTTACCTGTAACTGAATTTACATATTTATCTGTAAATCTAATATAAAAATTATAATCCGCATCTGAAAATCCAGCTAACCAAGCATTATTATTAAATTCAGATAAATCAATTGGTAATGCTTGAATAAAATATTTTTATTTTCATTAAGCCAATTAATTAAATTATGTAAGGCATAAATTTTAGGAGTTCTAAATTTACCATTAAATAATTCAACGAATTTAATTAAACCTTCTGTATTAGAAATGACTAATCTACATACATTATATTATTCTTGAATTCTAATAAATCCAAAACCAATAGAATTTAATAATACTTCTGCCAAAGGTAAATATTTAAGATTGAACGTAATAGTAACATTAGGTTTAACTTTATAATTTACTGATGGTACACCAATATAACCATCACCTTCTGTTAAACCAGCAAAATAATAACCTAATTGTTTTGATTACTTAACGTTGATTATTGAAATAGAAGAAATTGCTAACATATAGTCTCTAGGGAAGCCTAATTCTAAAATTTGGTTTCCTGCTGGTTCATGCATTAAGTTAATTGTTACCCATAAGGTAAAACTTAATAAAAGCATATTCCAGCATACAGTTAGCTTATAATACGGAATATCTACAAATTTAAGTTGTATATATTCTCGTACAGGGCTGCCTTTCTAACCCGGAGCTCTCATATTTAGGATTGTAGTAATAAAGTTCATTGCACCAAGCATAGAAGAAATACCAGATAGGTGAAGACTAAAGATCGCTAAATCTACAGATCCACCAGAGTGAGAAGCGATACCAGATAATGGAGGGTAACATAAATGTTGATAACCTCAAACTCTTGAATATGAGTTCTATCGTTATACTCAACGACTCTCATCGTTGTTCGGACTATACCTTCAACCTAAGACTTAGAAACCCACAATGAGTTATTAGCTCTAACTATTCTTAATTTCAGTAATAATTCTTTAACTTTATAGAGTTTATCATAATTACCTTTGTGTTTATTGAATGATCTAGACCAAATTCTGTATTCAACACTTTTCATACCTTTCATGGTATTTAAAAAATATTCTGATACATTTTTAATTGCTCTAGAGTTAGTTGTATCCAACATATAATGATTATAGTTTTTCTTGAATACGACTTGTGTAGAAATATGAAGAACATGTCTAATACCTTCTAGTACTACTCTATCTAATTTTTGAGTAATACTGAATCCATGTACAATTCTATTGGCATCTTTAGATACTAAATAGAAACTACCTTCAGCCTCTACAAATCCAACTAACCATGGTTTAGAGATAACTTTATGAGCCTCATTAGCATTAGCAAGAGGTAAAGTGACTTTATTCCATGCAGGAGAAATATAATCTTCAGAAGGTGTAGTAGATTTTAAAGCTTCAAGTAATTTATTTTTTTCCAGTTTAGTTAATACTGGATTTTCAAGAATAAAATAAGCTTGTTTGAATTTATCATAATTGAAATATTTTGTAGTTAATAGAGGATATTTATCGAAAATAGGAATAATTACATTTCCTAAAGTCTTTCTATCTCTGATTCTAAAACTAGCCATAGATTTATTTGATTCTACACTTACTGAACCTACTCCTAATTGTTTTTTGATATAATATAAAACTCGTAAGTTATAAGTATTTTGAGAAATTTTGAATGTTAGATTCCACTTGTCTCCTTGACGTAAAATAGAAAAAGATCCATCTCCGTCAGTCATACCGACAAGCCATTGTGGGAACCATTCATCATTAGGTTGCATCACGTTTAGTCTCTGATGGGATAAAGTTGAATTATTCAATTTACCCCAGGCGGATTGTCCCCGTGTCAAGAACATTTTTACTGCCGATTGTTTACTAAACCATAAAGAGTTAATATTCGACGAGTAGTTCTTTCCGAATTGAGGAGTTTCCCGCATAGAGTGATGTTTTATTGCCCGATCTTTACAGATCGGCGACTGCTTACCCTTTCCAACAGTCCATCCAGTACCAGCTCCATTTTCTACGAATGAACTAGCTACTAAAAGAATTAAAGAAGGAGGTAATAACCAGAATGAAATATTATTTAATCGTGGGAATGCCATATCTGGAGCTCCAATCATTAATGGAACAAACCAGTTCAGTAAGTCCATATTTTTCAATATGGCCCGGACCATCTCTTCACCCGTTGTTTTTATACAACGGGGCATCGCGTATTGTCTCTGAGGAACCTACTAAGAATAATTTATATTCCGTTGGTTTCCTGCTGATTGCCCATTGTTACATACTTAAAAATTTTACCTGTTCTTAAGAAGTTAAATAACTAGGTTTTTAAGTCTTTAGGGGTTTCCAGCAAATAGCGATGTAATAATCATTACAGTTACCCGTAATGACGGCAACATTTAATTTCAACCTATTGATCATAAAAATTTTTTAAGTGATCCCAATTCCATGTGGTTCGTTTTCTATTCATATTATTTTTAGCTTCAAGGCACATTAAAGCACCACTTCTAATTAAATGTTTTTTATTCAATTTTAGATGAAGTACTTTAGACCATTCTAAGTAATTTAATTGTTTTGATGAAAACATTGGATACTTCTTAAAATAGTTATCCACTAATAAATTAGTAGCATTACTTGAAGTGATAACCATATAACTAAAATATTCCTTATTATTAATAATTCGTTGTCTAGTTAATAAATTAGTTTGTAGAAATTTAGAAATTGATTCCATAATATTTTTGTACGATTCTAATTCACCATGATAATTTTGTTGGATTTCTAATCTATAGAAACATTTAATTCTTTTAATAGTTCTTAATTCTTTATTTTCAGTTAAACTTACTTGAAAATAAGAATCAGCATCACTAAATCCAGCAAACCAACTATTACTATCAAGACTACTTAAATCTAATCCTAGACACACAATTGGAGTTTTATCCGCATTCTTATTATTTAGCCAATCAATGAGTCTATTAAGAGCCTCAACTTTTGGAGTTCTCATTTTACCATTAATTAATTTAGCTAATTTTAATAATCCTGCGATATTTTGAACTTCATATAAATAATAATTTCCATTTTTAGGTTTTTGAATGAATCCACAACCTAATACTTGTTGTAATTTTTCAGCCAAAGGCAAATCGGATAAAGTAAATACAATTCTAATTACAGGATGTGTTGTTTTTCCACTTAGAGTTTTTTCTTTAGTGGGTACAATAATAGAACCATCCCCTTCGATTAAACCTGCCAAATAATGACCGAGTTGGTTATTATTAGATGAACCACTTTGTGTAGAATAATTATTAACCTGAATATTTGGATTAATAAAATTGTTTGAGATCGACTTAAAAATTGATCCGATTGAAATTAGGCTTTTACCAAAACCTCCCATCATAGCTGGCATAACCAAGAAGAAAATCATTACAAGCGCATGAGCAGTTACAATTACGTTATATAATTGATGATCTCCGTGTAAATATTGAACACCAGGTCCAGCTAGTTCAAGTCGAATTAACATAGAAAAGGCAGTACCAATCATCCCCGCAAAAATAGAGAAGATGATATATAAAGTACCGATGTCCTTAGCATTTGTTGAAAACAGCCATCTAACCATATTAGAAGTTGTTAAATTCTTTATATTCTTATTACTTATATATAAATATAAATTTATAGATAAATTTAAAATTTTTAATTTGAAGTAAAATTTTAATAAAAATCCACCAGACTTTTACCTCAAAATTAATCGAGTCAAAGTAATTTATTTAGTTTCAACTTATTATAAATAATTAAGTATTAGCCTTTGGCTTAAATATAATAAGTTTACTTACGGTATCACCACGAGAAGGTATAAATTATGATACCAAGGGAGTTAATATTAGATTAATTTTTATTAGAATTAGTGTTATTTGGTAATAATAATACAGCCCAGAATAGAAGTAAGAATAATCTTGGATCTCCAATAAAGAAAATTAAAGTGATAAATAAGATTAAACCACTAAAAATATACATTGCATATGAAGGAATAAATCCTGAATCTAATGATGTAATTTTATTAGAAGCTGTTCTAAACACATTAACTAAACCATATGGTCCAACTAATTCAATAGCTCCTCTATCAAGGATTTTATTAGTAGTATAACCAAAATTTAAAAGTTTATTTAAGATTAAATTATTGTAAATATTATCAAAGAAATATTTTTGGTTAAAGAATCGGTAAATTGCTCTACCAAAACTAGAACTAATAAATTGGTTAGGTAATGAATCAAAAATCCAATAGATAGCAAATACTGCTAAAGTTCCTAATAGACTACCAATTAATGGTAATAATTTAATTGAAGTAGGAAGTCCAAATTCAGTATCTACTAAAATAGAATTATTTGGATGAATAAATAAAGAATTATTCCAGAAATCAGTTCCCATTCCTACAAATAAATCTTTAGTAACGTAACCAAAGAAAATACTGAATACCGCTAATACAACTAATGGAATAGCCATAATTAAAGGTGCTTCATGAATATTTTGATAATTAATTTTTGGACCATTTGGATATCCTAAGAAAGTTAAATATAAAGATCGGATAGAATACATAGCAGTAAATACTGCTGCTACTGTTGCTAACCAATATACTAAATTACCTGAGAAACTAAAATGTCCATAAGCTAATTCAATAATTAAATCTTTAGAATAGAATCCAGTTAAGAATGGTAAAGCCATTAAACTTAAAGATCCAATTACCATCATAGAGTATGTAAATGGTAATAAATTAGCTAAACCACCAAATTTTCTTAAATCTTGTTCATCATTCATTGCATGAATTACAGAACCAGCTGATAAGAATAATAGAGCTTTAAACCATGCATGATTTACTAGATGGAATAATGCTACATTATATTGAGAAAGCATATTCTATCGAAAAGTTTAAATGATATAAACTTTTACAATCCAATTCTATAGTATATTGAAAGATGTAAATAATCTAGACCCAGAGGGCTAGTCCCGATGGTACTTGTTCCCGTCGGGGCAAGTTCCCGAAGGGAACTAGTATTGGCAATCTTGTATTGTCAAAACAAGTATGACAAGACTTGCTCTGTCAAGACAAGAAGATGATTTAAATATTGAGTATTATAAATAAACTTTCACTTAAACTTATCGATTTTATGAATTGGACTATTTCTTAGTTTTGTTTAAATAACAAAAACTCATCATGTGTAGTCTCTGAGGTATATTTAATAAAATACCTGCTAATCGTCCGTCCAGTAATAAAGATTGTCACTATTAAAGTACCTTATACCTTGAGATTTATTAGCATTAAATGATGTTTTTTATTTGAGGCCTTTGACCACAAACTAGGAATAGAAGACCTAATTGAGAACAAGTAGAATAAGCAATTACTCGTTTTAAATCATTTTGTAGTAAACCTGTAGTTGCAGCAAAGAATGCTGTTAAAGCACCTACCCAAGTAATTAGAATTAAAGCTGTAGATCCATATTCTAGTACTGGAGAAGATCGTAGAAGTAAATATACACCTGCTGTTCATTATGTTGATTATTATATAGGATTTCCTACATAATAATGCACCCACTTTTTTGAGTGGGATCGGACTTTACCTTAATCCCTAAGCCCAGGGGGCTTTCCCCCAAGGGGAATACCTGAGGGGAAAGATTAATTACATAAAGTCTCTGAGGAACCTAGATATATAGTTTCCTGCTGATATTTCAATCCATAGAATTATTACTAGACTTCATTTGTTATAATGGTGTTCGTAATGAGCACCTTCTTAAAGTTTTAAAGTATCTATGGCTCTAAGAAATTTCCAGCATATAGTAATTTAATAATAAAATAACTTTCGTTATTTTACAGCAACATATAATTACAATTACATATTTAATTAAAATTTCTATAGGTATTCATTCTATAAGCTAATTGTTTCAATTGTGCTAATCCTTCTGAAGTTAAATGTCCTTTTCTACTCATAATTTTAACCTCTTGAAATAAATATTTAAAATATAAGTATTTAGCACCATAAATTCTATATTTATTAAAAAAATGAATAATAACGATTAATAAAGTATTAATATTTGTTACAGAAATTCCAGATGCTTTTCTATTAGGATAATACTTACTATATTTCCACACCCTAGGGTCAATAAAATTCGTTTAAAAATAATTCTCTCTCATGCTAGGATATTCGGAACTATGGATTACAAGTATAACTTAATCTTATTTCTTCAAATTTAGTAAAGTTTAATCCAAACCTACCGTCAGCTTGTACAAATCTTGCGATCCAGTATGTATTTAAAGGTTCAGTAGAATAAATTCATTCGGGTTTCATAAGAATAGCAATATTTGGAAACGCTTCTTTAATTTTTTGCTTAACCCTATAGAGAATAATGCTTTAATAGAAAGAACTTCTTTAAATTCTTCTAAAGCCCCGCCAGGGCTTCAAGTGGGGCGGCCCCCGGGCTTAAATTTTTAATCTTTATATTAAAACATTTGGTATTAAATCTTTGATTTAAACTTAAAGTCAAATGTGATTTATTTTCTAAATGATCTAGAACTTGACACCATAATTTAAAATTAATTTAGTACTTTGTAAAGGATAAGCTAAAAATTGATTTTTTACAACATATAAAATTTTTAATCCATGAATTCGATATCTATATAAATTTTTTCTTTTTCAATTTTACTTACTCCCCAAATAATTCTAGAAATTTCTCTAATAAAATTAAATTATTTGGATTTATTTCTATAACAATAGAAAAAATCGGAATAAATTCAAATTTAAATCTTGCTCTTTATTTTGCTCTAAGAGAAAGAAAAATGATCCTTCTACGTCTGTATATCCAGTAATAAACTATGGATTTATATTTTATAATTTATTAGAAGTAGATAAAGGGTTGATTTTTATAGGTTTAACTTGGTGAAAGATATTTTTAGAATTAATTTTTACATTATTAGATGAAATTAGCTTATTGAATGTTTGATTAATAAATAAGAAATTATTCTTTAAATATGTAATTGTAAAATTATCGTTTACCATCGTGGCTGCGTGAATCAGCGCACTTACAGGTGTTGGACCTTCCCATTAATATTCACTATGAAACAGTGAAATTGGACTTTATCTTCATCATTTTATGATGTTTAGCATATAGTCTCTGAGGTCTTCCGGGCATCAGGCACCCGGCCCGCCAGCGGGCCGGGTGCCTGATGTTTAATACCTGCTGATAGTCTAAAATAATCTATTATTACTTGACCCTTTGGCTATGCCCTTGTGGCGTGGTTCCTACGGGCTATTAAAGTAAGATTACATTTAAAGACTTCCCAGCATATAGCTAAATTTTATTGCGACAGAAGTTTATTGTCATCGCATCTGGTAACCAAGCATGTAAACCTAGTTGAGCAGATTTAGCCATGGCTCCAATTAGTAATAGAATAGAAATAATAGTAATTAATTCTTCGTTAATATATGGGGCTAATGAGAAAACAGTAGTAAAATCTAAGTTACCAAAAGTCCAGAAAATTGTCCATAAACCAATACTGAATCCCCAATCACCAATTCTATTAGTTACTAAAGCTTTAATTGCAGCTTTGTTAGCTTGTAGTCTAGTAAACCAGAAGTTAATTAATAGGTAAGATGAAATACCTACACCTTCCCACAGATGTTATTTATAAATGTGAAGAAATTATAATTTATACAGCATACTTTGATGCATATAAGGTTAAACAAGGTTATATAATTTATTTTTAACATCTTGTTTTACTTGAATATATAAAAAATATTGAGATTTAACCTTTTCTTCTAATCTAGGCCCAGGGGGGCCTGACCCCTTGGGCTAAGCCCGCGGGGCTAGAATGCTTTTTATTCTATTTATTCTTAAAGAGAATTCAGGACCTGGACCTCCGGTCCGGTTTTTATCTTGATATACTTGCTCTGTCAATACAAGTCCCCCTGGTCCCAAAATTTGTCCAAAATATCTTTTTGAAGTAATTCTACTTCAAATTTAGTATAAGATCTTGTATGAATAATAGTTTGTCCATAATAAGATTTACCTCTATCGTCCATAATTAAATAAGCCAAACTTCTTGCTATTAATAAATCATCAATATTATTAGGAATAATATTTTTTTTCCGTTAGGATAGAATAATTCATAATAATAATTTAAACAAGGTAAAGATAAAGTTAAAATTTAATACTCTTATATACTTTACCAGTTTTAATATCTGGTTTTTTATTAGTAATTTTAGGACTAGAAGCAGTAAGAGGTTCAAATACTTCATATAAATGAAGTAAATAATCTTTATGTAAACTATTAGATTGATCAAATACTAATTTAGTATTATGACTAGGTTTTGGTCTTCTTAAATAGGCATCTCCTAATAAAACTTAAATTAAAATTTGCTTTTGAATATCTGATAATTGTAAATTTTCTTTATACCGTTTAGAATATCTAATTTTTTTATCAGAATTAGATACAATAGGAATCATATAAGATGTTTTAATTAAGAAATCAGACATATTATTAAAGTTAATAATTTTTCACATTTATAAATAATCGGACTTAATCATTATTCATCAATACAATTTGAAGAATATCTCACATAAAGTCTCTGAGGATTAACTCTAATATTTCCTGCTGATAACTCATTTAATCTCTCTGAAATTATTACCATTTAGGTATTCAGAGTTTTAGAGTGTTCCAGCATATAGCGAGATTACACCATATATCTTACGATTATAGGCAGGCCGGGATAATGTGACCAATAAACATTAGAATATAGTTATCTCCTGTTACAAGCATTAACATAAAGAATGTGAACATAGATAAATATGAGAAGAATCTTTGATTGTGAGGATCTTCACTCATATAACCTACAGAGTAAATATGTACTAGTGCAGATACAATAAGAACTGGTAGTAACATTGATACTGTTAAACTATCGTAGATAAATCCCCATGATACTAATAAGAATTCAGAATCAATCCAGCTCATTAATTTAATATAAACAGGTGATTGACATAATCCTACTTCGTAGAAAGCTACTAAAGCTAGTAATGCTGTTAGAACTAAAGAACTACAAGTAATTAAATGACTACCTGTTCTACCAATTTTTCTTCCTAAAAATCCTGCTACTGTAGCTGATAATAGAGGAAGTGTAAGAATAGCTAAATACATTATGCTTTAATTGCAATGCTACCTCTTACAAAAGTTCTGTATATATTATATTAATCTGTGATGGGGAGGAAGATGGGGTGATTATTAATAAAGTTTATACATTATAGTTTTATAAAAATAAAGAGTAATTAATGTTTTAAATTTAGATATAGATCTAGCTGTAATATAAATTTTATATTGAGTTTTATGTCTATGAATATTACATTCTAAACCTAATTTAGACATAAGAGCTTTTTGAATTAATAAATGTTCAGCTTTAGAAAAAGAATGAGTATTAATATAAAATCCTGATTCCGCTTTACTACCATCATATATAACCCAATAAGCTAAAACGACTGGAGTTAATAAATCTTCAAAACATTGTGGAAGAATTTTTACTCCATCCTTATAGAATAATTCATAAAGTTCTAATAAGGCTAGTAAAGATCTGGAATATAATTGTAAATAATCAGTATCATATTTTCGTATATGATAATTTGGTAAATGTGTACAATAATGAGATAAAGTATTAAATAGATGAAGCACATAATCGGTTATAATAACTGATTGATTATATTTAAAATAGGCTACTGTTTTAGATTTATTAGTTTTTAAACTACCATCACCTAATAATAAACCAATAAATACTTCTTTATGATATTCAGTTAGTTGCATTAGGTTACGAGCATCTTGAGTTAATTTTAACCCTACTGTTGAACCAATATTAGTTCCATAAAGCACTAATGCTTTACAAGAATAATTAATTTCCATTTCTTTAACCATTTTTCATCGTTTTTGAATTAAATTAACTTGAGTATTGTTAATAGCAAAACATGTTAAGTTTTAGTTAAAATTTTTAACATGATAAATACTAATACTTCCTCTTACATAATATTAATATAATATATACAGTTGTATATTTATACAACTCAATCTTTCAATTGAGATCGGACTATTTCTTTATTCTTTGATTTTTGCTATTGGATTTGATGTTTTTATTAAACATAAGACCTGCAAGAAATCATAAGAATTTATCACATATAGTCTCTGAGGTACTTCGGGCCTTAGGTACCTAGCCCGCCGGCGGGCCGAGTGTCTGAGGTGTAAGTTACCTGCGAATGATCCATAATATTCTTAAGATTCTTACTATTATAGTACTTAAGACTTAAGGATGTTCTCGCATATAGTGATATACAAAGCAATAATAATATGCTAAGGACCAAGAGATAGATCTATAATATGCTACTAAAATTCCTAGTCCAATAGCTGATTCTGCTCCAGCAATAGCAATAATATAAATTCCATAAGTTTGACCTAAAATATCGTCAAAACTAAATGAACTTAAAATAATTAAAAGTGCTACAGCTAATAGCATAATTTCGATGGAGATAAGCATTAGGATAATATTTTTTCGATTAAGAATAAATCCTAAAATCCCAATTAAAAATAATACCATCGATAAATTCATTATGTTATTTGTATTTAACTTTATAATTGTAAAATATTTTTATTTCATTTATTTCTTTTTGACCTAAACACATCAAAACTTATAAAACATTGGTACCTCAAAAGGCTCGCAGAAATATTTTTAATAATTATTGAAACATTAATTTTTAGCAGGTCCTAGTAAAGAAATAAGATTAATTTCACAAAAAATATCATTTTTTTAAATAAAAATCCAAAACTATTCAAGAGACAAAATGTTAAATTTTACCTTTCTTCTAAATTAATGGGTTTCATCCTATTTTATTAATCAAGATAAATTATAAATAACAACTCTTAAGGAAAAATTTTTAATAAAACACAAAATGATATTTCTTACTTTTATCTATAAAATTTTATTTAATTTTTGATTTATTTTATTTAATTAGTATCATATGACCTTTACATAGAATGTGTTAAGTCTGGGGCTAAAATTAATAATTTAAAAAGCCCTCGGATGTTAGTCTTTCGAGCTAAATAGATTTATCTTACTAAACATACAGTACTATTTAAGTAAAGAAGTTAAATTAATTGTTTTGGGAAGGAATTGAACCTCCTCACTACGAACTTCAGTCATATGCTCTACCATTTAAGCTACCAAAACTATTCATTTCTTATAAGTTTTATTTATGTAAAATAAATAAAGTTATTCTAATTACCCGAGGGGTAATTTGGTATTTAAATCGATTTAAAACCTAATAGATTTATTTATTTTATAATCAAAAAATAATTTGGTTTTTATAAACTAGCAATTAGAAAACAAATGAAAAGCTATAATCTAATAAGTAAATTTGATAAAAATTGATTTAAAAATTCTTTAAACATTATAATTTTTAGTTCTGAGTATTTAAAGATAAAATTTAATTTAACTATTCTAACTTTGATAAATAATTTTTGGTAAAAGGTCTTATTAATTTAATTATTGAAGTACCATTATTCAGTTTTTGCGGGACATTAGGCCCCATGGCCTAAAGTTAGAAGAAATTTAATAAATGGTTTTTATTTTAAAAAGATTAATTAGGTATAGTAGGATTTGAACCCACATATGTTTTATTTCAAGTAAAATGCTTTACCAATCAGCCATATACCTTAATTATTAAAAACTTAATTAAATACTGTTTAGACATCTCCTTTATTAAAGATAAAACAGTACCCGCAAGGTGTATTTCCTATTTTATTCAAAAATTTAGATTAATTTCAAATCTAAATTTAATAGTCTGAAGAGGGCTCGAACCTCTAACTTATACGTTATCAACATATCACTCTACCTATTGAGTTATCAGACTTATATAGTCTATTTTTCAAAGTAAAAAATTCACCCTGTATTAATTAAAATAAATCTACAGAACTTTCAATTAATAATTATTATATTACTTATATAAAATATATACTAATGCTCCGTTGGGCCTAAAGTTTTAATCTAAAAGATTAAAACGGAGAAAGATTCGAATAATATTTCTTCTTGAAGAAGGCAATAATAATTTAGAATAGGACCAAACAATTTGCTTTAAATTTTAATTTTTCTTATACAACTATTATTAATAAAATTACAGGAGTGGTAGGATTCGAACCCACGACCAGGATTTTGGAGATCCCTATTATAACCAACTTAACTACACTCCTTTATTAGTTGTTATTTCATATAAAATTTGAATTTTAATAAAATTAACAATTAATCATTATTTAACTATTAATCTTCTCTTATACGTAAATTGTATTAATTAATTTCTATACTCATTATCTTGTAAAGCATATTTTTAAAGGGGTTTAATATATACAAAGGTTTTAACATTTGTAAAGATAATTTATTTTAATAATATTATTTAACTCGCTGTAAGTTAATGAAAATATTTTATTACTAAAAAGAATCTAATTAATTTTTTATTTTTCGATTTCATTCTATTTTTCCTTTATAAATAATGAAGGTAAAGTTAATGGATTAATATTATAAGTTGGAAATAGTTTCTTAATAAAATATTGTTTTAAATAAAAACGATAAGCTTCTAATTTATTGGTTAAGGTTTATAAATATTTGCATCATATAATACAACTTATTTTAAATTTATATAATGATTATTACCTTTATATAAAGGCAATAATACTTTTTATACCCTTTATTATAGCTAAACTTAATATTAAATCTTAAATATCGCCATTGGATCCAGTTAAATTTTTTATTAATTAATTTTTAGATCCTACAAGTCCATCCCGTAGGTACATAAAACCAAAAAGAAAAATCCTTTAATATTTTATAACAATCTAATACCAAAGAACACATCTCCAGTATCCCCATTCCTCTAGACTTACTAAAAATAATTTAAATTGATTTGGTCTAGCTACGATAGGTATCTATCTAAACTTATCAAATAAGCTAAAAATAAATCTATTTTTTGAACTTAGATAAATTACAAAGTATATATAAAGAAGGTCAGTCAGTTAATTTAAAAATAAAATTGAGGTTGTAGGGACTCGAACCCTAATAAAACCGATTAAAAGTCGGTTACTTTACCTATTAAGCTACAACCCCTTAGAAAGATTACTTTTACTTATAAAAAATTAATAATCCTCGACAGCGTAACTGGTAATTATCGCTGGATAGTAATAAATCTTAAAAATTTTTTAATTACTCTGTTATCATAACAAAAATAGATTAACCAAAACCTCATAAAGTCCATTATATATTTAATACAAAATAAAATTATTTTAAATATTTATAAATCTTCTCCGGACCTAAATTTATAATTTTAATTTACCTGCAACAATTAGAGTTTACCAAGACCACAACTTAAATTTGGATTTTCTTTTTATGGGTCCTAAGTCTCCATTTTAATTTTAAATAAATAATTTATTAGAAAATTAATCAGCTTATAAGGCCAAAGTTATAATAAATTAGTTAATTATTAGTATTTCAGAAGGATAGTTATGTAAATGTTAAAATTAGAAAGAGATAATATAAAGAATTAAATATAGAATTTTTATTATTTTTATTAAAGTTTCTAAACATAAATTATTAAAACCTATTCGATTCAGTCTTTTTAATAAAGATTATTCAATTATGCCGCTCTTATTATAAGTAAGCCAATAGGTTAAAAATTAATTTTTAACCTCAGACCAACTAGCATAATTGGTAATGCAATAGATTGCAAATCTTCCAGATAAGTGTTCAAGTCACTTGTTGGTCTATTCTGTATAAATTCTAAATAAAATAATATTTTATTGAAAAAATTTTTTAATAATTAATTTTATTTTATTAATTAGATTAATTTCTACAAATCTTCCTATGCCTGCTTGATAACTTAGGGTATAGATTTAAATACTTTTATAAAAATTTATTTAAAGCTGGCTGGCCAATATTTTCTATTTTTTGGTAAGATAAACTTAGATTAATAATCTCTATTTGTCATCATTTCTGGTGATGGTCAATCCCTAACCTTTTAATAAAATACTTTATTAATAATGATTATAGATTAATAAGAGAGAATAATAAATTATACTTATCCTTAACATTTTATATTTATTCAAATCAGAATTTACTAAAATCTTTATTTATTAAAAAATTAATAATTATTAATTATTCTATAAGTAAACAAATTTTTTATAAATTTTATTATTTGGAGAACGATATTCTTTAGGGGCTAGTATTTACATACTTGCTCTGTCAAGACAAGCTCGACAGAGCTAGTTTTGTTAAAACAAGTTTTAACAAAACTAGCTTGTTAAAACTAGAGGAATAAAATGTGTTTACAAACTACGAGGAAATTACTGATTGGTCAGTGAGCGAGCTGTAAACTCGTGAGCCTAGTGCTCCTTGGGGGTTCGAATCCCTCTTTCCTCAAATTTCAAAATACCCATCAGGGTTCGTAGACCATTTTTGATAAGGGCTCCGAAAGAAGAATATTTTATTCATATTGAATAAATTTTTCAATAATAAGTAATTGAATTTATTCATTAATTCTAAATTTTTCTTAAGCCAGCTTAAAATTTATTTTCAATAATTATTTTTAATTATTATTTATGCAGTATTCAATACCCTTATTAATAATTTCCGAAAGCTACACGGTCTTTTTCGGAGAATTCTAGAATATACCTCGGAGAGGGGGATTCCGAACCTATGGGCCTAGAATCTAATTAAATTTTCAGTAGCTTAAAGTAAGTAAGAGCCTAACCAAATTTTTAATTACTTAAAATTTAATTTTTATTTTAAGTAATTATAAGTAATAGTTTATAATTTAATTAATTAAATGCGGATTTATGTAATGGAAGCATGCTAGACTCATGATCTGGAAGTGGTAGTTCAAATCTATCATCCGCACTACTTATTTTTTGTTTTATTTAATGAATTATATTTGGCTATTTAAATCTCTATTTATAAACTAAGCCTTGCCTCGTGGTTTTGAAAAACCATACGCAATCTCTCGCTCCGGGTAAAGTGTCTAAAGCCTGCGGGCTAAAAATTAAAATTTTAGTACCCTCAGGCGATTTATAAAGCATATTTAATTTAATAATTATAGATTAAAACTTTTAAAGAAAATATTATATATTTTTGAATAAAATTATTCAACCTAGTTTTGTTAAAGTTTTAACAAAACAAGTTTGTTAAAACTAGATCTGAAAGTATTACCTACCAGTCAAGTCTGTAGAACTTGTCCTGGAGGACTATTATTAAATAAAAGTAGAGTTAGATTAATCTTAGGAACTTGAATGGTTAACCAATTATTTATTTGGAGGAAAGTCCGGGGCTTTAAAATCGAATAATAAATTTATATTATTGAAATATATAATTCGATTGAATAAACCATAATGGAATAACATCTGGTGTGAATCAGGGTAATAGGAAGAAAATATGCTATTTATTTTTAATTTTATTTGTTATTATTTCTAAAATTGTCTCGTCCTAAAATTTTATTTTTATTTAATTTATCATAAGATAAATTAAACTTTGGGACGGACAATTTTTATCCAGGGTATCTACCCTTGGGATAAAATTGAAATAATTTAATAAGTAAAATTATAGCAGAGTAATTTAACCTATGGAAAGCCTTTTATTTACTAAATTTTATATTTTGGTCTTTCTACGGCCCGATGTGTTTTATAATTTATTAGAAATTAAAATAAAAATGTTTTAAACTTAGGGTGAGGAGAGGCTTTAAAAATTTAAATTTAGTATGTATAGATAGATTAACTTTATTACAGAATCCGGCTTATCAAGTTCTAAGAAAAATTTAATTCTCTTGTCCTTCTTTCTGTGGTAATTCTCTTCTAATTTATTAAAAATTTTTTAATTTTTTAAACTTAGGAAAAGGTACTCTTCTTCAGGTTTTAATTTTTAAAAAGACTGTTTTAAATTATTAAAATTTATTTTGGTCCAGCCATCTTACTCAGAAAGTTACCGAAAGAGGACTGTATTTTGTAAGTATAAAAAAATAATACTTTTGAATATTTAAGTTTTTAATCTAAAAGAAACAATATAATTTTATTGCCGGGATAATTTAATGGTAAAATGTTTATCTCATACATAAAACTTGGAAGTTCAAGTCTTCCTCCCGGTATTTATTATTCTCTTCGCTTACTTGGAGAAATTGGTAAACTCTCCGAACTTAAAATTCGGTGCCGCGAGGCTTGTGGGTTCGAGTCCCACAGTAAGTATCTTTCAAAAATTAATTCTTAGAATTAAGTTATTTCAAATAATTAAATTAATAAATTTATTTAAGATTTATTAATTAGAGACTGACCATTTAGTTTTCTATTATTATAAGGAGCTTATTGAATCCATCACATAAGGTAGATTTCATTAAATTTTCAATAGTTAGTTTAAAGGTATTAATGTATAAAGGGGAGAAGAATAAATTTAAATTAATTAGATTAATAAATTAGATACAGCCAGATGCATTGGTTCTAGGAAAAGATTTGGGAATAATCCCATTACAAACATTAAAACTAATAATGGTAATAATGTCATAAATTCTCTTCGGTTAATATCTCCTAATGGAACAAGATATCTACTTTGTGCTCCAAAAGCTGTTCTATTATATAACCAAATACCATATCCTGCACTTAGGATCATTCCTAATCCACCTAATACAGTTAATACTGGATTTTGTTGGTAAGCTCCAGTGAATGTCATGAATTCTCCAACAAAATTAGCTGATAATGGAACTGCAATATTTCCTAGTGTGAATAAGAAGAACATAACTGACCATACTGGCATATGTAGAGTAAGTCCTCGATAGTATTTTAATAATCGAGTATGATATCGATCATATAAAATTACTACACAAATGAATAAAGCAGGAGATACTACTCCATGAGCAAGCATAAGAATTAAAGATCCTTCAATTCCTTGAATAGTATTACTGAATAATCCTAATAAAGTAATATTCATATGACCTACAGATGAATAAGCAATAATTTTCTTCAGATCAATTTGTCTTAAAGTAGTAAAAGACGAATAAATAATACTAATTACAGCTAAAGAATACACTAAAGGAGTGAAGAATACAGAAGCATCTGGTAAAATACCAATTGAATATCGTAAGAAACCATAACCTGCTAATTTTAATAAAATACCAGCTAAAATAATTGATCCCGCTAAGCTAGCCTCTACGTGAGCTTCTGGTAGCCAAATATGGAATGGGATCATAGGAACTTTAACTGCAAATGATAAGAAGAATCCTAACCATAAAATTCTTTGTCTAGTTTCGCTAATATCCGCTACAGCTAATACTTGATAGTCTGTAGAACCTACTTCGAAGTAGATTACTAAAATGGCTAATAACATAAATAAAGAACCTAATAAAGTATACAGGAAAAATTGATAAGCTGCATGGATTTTTCTTTCTCGAGCCAAAAGAAAAAGTATTAACTATGATCAATAAATATAAATAAATAGATATATAAATTCCTAATTCATAAGTAATCCAGAATAAATAGAATATACCTAATCCTTATTTTAATTTCTAGCCCAAAGAAATCTAGTTTTAGATTTAAGTTTATAAATTGATAAATCAATATTATTTGGCACATTAAATGTACTTAAACCTAAATACTCAGAATAATCAATTAAAAATGGTTTGGCTAAAATTGTCTTGTATTAAGTATTCCTAAATACATGATTAATAGACTTTAAGGCATGAATAAAATTCTAAGGAGTTACATTAATATACTTAGCAGCATCAGTTCTGCCCCGGCAGCCTTATTTGAATTAATATCCACAAGTAATATTGGTACTTCTAAACCAGGTATAATTGGTACTAATGGATTCTAAGCTAAATATACATTACCTGTATCTGATTAATATAATCTTTCTTTATTAACATAATTACTAATTTTAACATTATCTAATTTGAATGTATCCAAATTACTTTATCTGTTAGAATTTAAATTTTTATATGCTTCTTCTAAAGCGGCATAAAAATTTAATTTTTTATTTTAAAATTAAGAATTTTAAAACTTTTACCCATCTGGGTATTAGATCTGAAGGGCTAAAGAATCAAATACGGTAATAAACTATTTATTTTCATTATATACATGAATTAAATAAGGAGGCAATAATTCTAATTCAAATCCTAAATCCAAAGTAACATCATAAGTTGTATTAGAAGATAAATAGGGTCGATATGTAGGAATTGTACCTACAGTATTAACAGTAATTAATTGATTTAAAGTATTACTCCAAAATTATAAAGTATTGTTAATATAATTTCTTTATAATGTCTTAGGATCAAGGAGGGCCGAAGGCACCTCCTTGATCCAGTCGGGCGGATCCCGGTCGGATCTCTTCCTACTACTTTAGGTTTAAATCAAAGATTTAATACCAAATGTTTTAATATAAAAGATTAAAACATTTGGTCCAGGGCTTTAAATGCTTCAAGTTTATAATTTACAGTTAAAATTATTTCATTATTTACCCTGATTTTTACTGGTTTACTTAGAATATTAGTAACTTCTTAGACTATTCAACCAATCTGAATTCCAAAAAGTTACAACAAAAGTCACATTATCCTCTTTATTATAATCTGATTTATATGCCTTGATTAATGATTGTTCTAACATTCTAAGTCGGGCTGTCTTACCCGTCCGTGCTAAGCCCGGAGGGCTAGCTTCAATATGAGTTAGATGCATTAGATATAATGCTTCCCCTTGAGATAGAATATCTGATGGATAAGTGTTTCTGAAAATTTTTAAGTAATTAGTTGTAATATAAACCATGCCAAAATTAAATTTATCCCATCTTCCATTTTGTAATACTAATTTTCTTAATGATCCATCTTTCATTCGTAAATGATTAAATCTTATATTAAAATTCATAGCAGAGCCAATATATTGTTTATTGGTATTGATTTCAGTAAACACTTATACTTCTGCATTATTATTAAATTTAATACTTGGTTTATCATCAATAAAATTTACAATTGTATTAGGGAAATTACATTATTATTAAAGTTTGCTACGACTTGTGCAGGATTATTAACCGTTTTATTTACAAACTGTTTAATCAAGTTATTCTCAGGTAAACTTGTATGAATATGATTAGCTAATGATACTGCTTTATGGATATTTAAATTAATATCTAATGATACTAATAGATTAGTTTAATATAGAATACCCTGCATTAATTTATCATTAGTAATATTAATATTTTAACTGAATCTTTCTTGAAGCCCCAGAGGATTCATGCCTTTGGTTGTCAAGCCCCCAGGGTTTGAAGAAATAACTTGATATACATAATTCATACATCAATATAATAGTTAATAATTTATATTATAATTTTATTATATAATCCTGACCCTTGGCTTCCGCCTGGGTCTAGCTCTGTCGAGCTTGTCTTGACAGAGCAAGTTTTGTTAAAACTTGTTCCCCCAGGCGGAATGAACTCACCCTGGGACAAGCCCCCGGGCTAGTTATATAAATTATATTGAATAATGAATACAAACAATAATAACAGTAAAATTAATTGGTATTATCTAAATTGACCATAGTTAATACTTAATTATGGACTATCTCTTAATTAACAATGTTAATCTTTTGCATGTAGTCTCTGAGGTTTCCCATAAGGGTTTCCTGCTGGTTATTTCGATTGTAAAATTATTACCAATATGGTATTTACAATATATAAAATATTCCAGCATATAGCAAAATTTTATTGAAGCGCTCTAATAGAAAAATACACCCCAAATACCAATAATTAAGAACATTGGAATTAAAACACTCTCGAAACAAATATAGAATAATAATAAATCTAGAACTACAAAAACCGCAATTAATAAAGTTTCTAGAACTAAGAAAGCAATTAGGAAATTTTTAATTCCTGTTTTAATACTATCCCAACTAGATAAAATACAAATTGGAGTGATAAAAGTGGTTAATAAAACAAAAAATAAAGAAATTCCATCTACTCCTACTACTTCTTTAGTAGTAACAGTAGGAAAAGAACTAACAAATTGGAATCCGTTATAATTAGAATCAAATCCAGCCCAAAGAACTAATGATAAAACAAAAGTTAATAATGAACTAGCAAGAGCTACTTTTTTTTGTAAAGATGAATTTTCTCCTGATAGAATAACACCAATAACACCTAAAATGGGTGTAATCAATAGTGATAAAATCATAATTGTAATTTTAAATTGTAACTTCTTAAATAGGGGGAATAATATAACTTAGAATTTACTATTGTCATTTTAATTCTAAGTTATAAATATTCTTTTTAACCTAGCCCCGCGGGCTCGGCCCGCGGGGTCAGGCCCGGGGGCCTAGGATTTAGTTAAGATCCTATAGGTTAATAACTAATAAAATTTAATTTTTTCTATTTCGATCCTTAAGGTATAAGTACCTATTATCTTTTAATTAATTCCAAATTAATAAAGAGAATGCCGAAGGGTAATAAAGGATAAACCTAAAATAATTTTATTTAAAAGCTGATTGCTCTGTGAAAACTAAAAATATTTTAGAGAATTTACTTTTTTACTTTCTTTTAATTAAAGTTCATTTTCTAAAATAAAAATGGAATATATCCTTTAGCCCAGAAGGTAGCTTTAGGGGTATATATCTATTATCAGCCTTTGTGATCTATTAAGCGGACTAAAATTAAATTTAGGATTAATCTAGTTCCCTTCGGGAACTAGTATTGATAGACTTGCTCTGTCAAGACAAGCTCGACAGAGCAAGTTTTGTTAAAACTTGTCCCGGGCGGGCTAAAGGTAAGTACCTTCGGGACAAGCTCGACGGGGTAAAGGTAATAAATAATTTCTATTCGAGTCCTAGGTTATATTAACCTCAAGGATGAAAAGCAATCTATTACAACTTAGGTTCATTATTAATTAATAAATAGCTGTTACTATATTATTTAATAATAAATCTATTAATTATCCTACCTTATAGCTCTCCGGAGAGACTGTCCCGGCCTGGCTGTCGGAACTATTAGTTATAAATATTTTATATAAAAATTATTATTATTGATAACATAAAAGAAACAAGACCCCATGGTCAAATGGTTAAGACACCATAACTTCACTGTGGAAATATCGGTTCAATTCCGATTGGGGTTATTATAAAATTTTACTTAATTATTGCTAGCCCCGGGGGCTTGCCCACTGGGGTCAGTATTCGCCCCCGGGGGCTAGACCTTATTTGATAAATTAAGGATTTATTTATAAAAACAAGGTAACTTAAAATTTATTTTTAATTTATTAAATTTGATCGATTTAGTTTCAATTTATTCAAGGAAAGATCTTCATCAGCTCCTCATCAATACCTGCTTCAAATAAATGGGAGATCTGAATTATTTTTTCACAATTTATCATTATCATTAATAAAAGAGTGAATAAACATCACATCCTCATTTTATCATCATCTTTTGCGGGGGCTAACTCCCAAAGAGCAAAAGTTTTTAAATTATTAATTTTAAAATAATTTAATTTTTAGGCCGTTTTAGATTAATATAATTAATGACCTTTATTAACCGTGTCTATAAAGATTTAGAATATAGATTTAAACCAATTAAATCCAATTTAGAACCTAATGAGAAAATTTATAAAGAAAGTGGAGCTGATTTTGTTGATTAATTTTTAAAATTCGAGAATAAACCATATTATTTCTATGTTAGGATTTTTAGTACTACAGCTGCATACTTAAAATGTATATTAATAAGTTCAAACTTTTACCAAGAAATTTATGTCTTATTCTGATACAGATTCATTAAACATTTATAGTTGTATTACTATTTTTATAAATTGTTTATAATTAATTACCATTAATTCCTTTAGTTAAAATTAGGGATAAATATTAGGCAATTAAATTTAATTTAGTTTTGGTTATAATTTTAAATAAACCGTTTTTGAATAATTGTATGTATTAGTTTCATTCGGGAATTCCTCTCCACTCCTCCCACTTTTTAGAATAAAACACTCTTTTATTCTTTACCATTAAGAACCTTAAAGTATTACCTAGCCCGGGGCGGGCTTGTCCTCTCCGGTCCCCAAAGGGGACAAGGTATATTAATTTATAAAATTTAAATGATTTATTTGGTTTCAACTTATTTAAGTTTACTTACAGTACAGCCACGAGAAGACATAAATCAAGGTACCAAGGGGTGGTATTGTATTTAAATATTTAGTTTATCTAATAAATGTCTTAACTCTTAATAGTTCAGAGATAATACCATTTAATCCATAACAAATCATAATTAAACTAATTAAAGATAGAAAAAATTGTGCTAATAATAAGCCTTTTCTAGCTGTTTTATATTTATCTAAGAATTTTAATAACTTAGGTCTAGAATTAAACCATTCAATTTTTTCAAATTCTACAAAAATAAAAAGAAGATTAATTCTCATTAATATTAAAAAGAAAATACTTAATTCTGATAATTAGAGCATACTATTAAGAACTCTAAATAAATACTTAGTAGTTTCAATACTCTCAATATAGGATGATAGCCCATTATCTCCAGGCTCATACATACTAAATACTGTAAAATATGATCCTGTCAAAGACGATGGATCATTTTATGGATTAGAGCTAGGTCCTACACTAGTATTAATTTTAAAGAATGAATCTTCTTTTTTAACTTCTTGAATAATAGCGCTTGCCGCAGCAGTCGTAGCAAACGTTCCTGCTACAACTGTAATTTTACCTCCAACACTAGAAACAGAAGCAGCAAGGTCCATTATTTTCTACAATTTCAATTACTGGAACAATAATTAAAAACCAAGCAAAATAGAATCCTGTAGCAAATTGTCCAAGAGTAATAAATGGTGAAGGAGAAAGAATACAATAAATTAATAGAATTAGCATATGTGATCGATTTAGTTTCATTTATTCAATAGATGACTTGCAAGACTACCACAGGAAGAGTATAGATATAATATTATAGGGAGTAAGTTTTATATAATTAATCTGTATTTAATGGATAAGAATAGAATCTATATCCTTCTAATAATTCACCTTTATCTAATATTCTTCTAATCCTAGTAATACCTAAATTAATATCTCTATTAGTAGAAGCAATAGATTTATGTACTTGAATTAAATTTAAATCACTATCATATTGATAAATAGATTTACTATTAGTATTTTTACTGGCTCTTTGAGCTAATACATTTTGAGGTAATCCTGATAAATAATCATAAATAGGAGTACTATTTAATAATTTATTAATATCTGTTAATAATACTGGAATTGGTGTAATACCAGATCGTTTAATATTAGAAGTTAATCTTCTCTTATTTGTATTAGATTCTAATGATTTAATTAAATCTAATCTATCAGTTGTAGTATGAAATCCTCTTCTATGTAACATTACAATATATCTCTAATGAGCATAATCGAAACCTTTAAGAGACATAAAATCCATACTATCAAATAGAGGTAATAATTTATCATGTAAATATTGAATATCAGTAAGTTTATAATATCCCATTTCATTATATTGATTAGGTTATACATTACCTTGACTATCTAAGAATGCTTTAATTGCATAAAATACATATGTAGATTCATTATTATTAGCAAGAATAAATCAAGGATATCTGAATTTACCATTACAATTAAATTATCCATCACCTTCTGTAAAACCTAATAACCAATATTTAGTAATAACTAATTTATGATCAATAGGAAGATTAAAATTAGATCTTTTACTATTCATATCTAATTTAAGATTTAGGATAACCTTTTGTCCATCAATAGATAAATAAGTACCTTCTTTAATTAATTGATAGGCTTTATACCAATCAACATAATCTAGGTATTTCTTAGTATTTAAATTAAAATATTCAAAAGTAGGAATAATAATTCTTTCTAATGTAGCTAATTCAGATACTCTTAATACACAATTATTATTATTTTTATCAATACTTAAACTGGCATTACCAAATAGATTACTTTTCATCCATTCTAATAGAGGATATTCATCTAAATGTAATTTAATTAAGAAGATTAATCTAATTTGAATTCTACCTGATTTATGAGTAATATAATCAATTAAGAAGCATCCTTCTGCATCAGTAAATCCAACAAACCATTCTACAAATTTTTTAGGTAACTTATTGAATGGTACTCTAGACCAATCTTAATTTCTCCAATTATTAATAGAATAATTAACAGTAATTAATTTATCAGAAGTAGTATAATTTCCACTGAATCATTCAGTGGAATATAAAGAAGTAAATTTAGTAATTAAAGTAGTCATATGTAATATATATATATAATATAGCTTTGTAAACGTAATCTCTTAATTATTTCATCAAAGTAATACTCTGGATATATATTACAGCAAAATTTATTTATTTATAAATAAATTTATGTTCTTTATATTTAATAATTAGTCAATTTATTATATAAAATCTAATAAATTTTTATGTATTTAAAGACTAATTAGATGTTTTTACATAAAGTATATAATCTAAATTTTCAATTTATTACCTTTATTAATATAGAGAGGGGTGAGAATTATTTAATTAAATATTATCGTATAAATATGTTATTATTAATTTATAATTAACTATTTCTTATTAGATTCTGATGCTAAATCCATTAGTGTGTTCTCAATAATTCCAATAGCAGGTACTAAAATTAAGAACCAAGCAAAATAAAATCCTGTGGCAAATTGCCCTAGGCTAATGAATGGTTCTTCTACGTGTTGACCCTACTCAATTATCTTTAATACTTACATAATTTTAATTATAAATTATTAATTTAGGAATCAAGTGATTTATATTTTAATAGTGCAATAATAATAGCATTTAATCCATAATTAGAAATAATTGAACTAAATAATAATAAAAATAAAATAGGTACCAACAAAGTTTTTCTTACAATTTTATATTTATTTAACATTTTTAACAGTCTAGGTCTATTTTTAATCCATTTATATTTTTCAAAATCAACAAAAATAAAAATAAGATTAATTGCTAACACAATTAGAAAGAAAATATTTAATCCTGATAATAATAACAGATTTTCTAGAACCTTCTGTAGAGAATCAGTTGATTCAATACCAGGTAAAAAAGAAGAGCTATTAAAATCTTCAGGTTCATATGCACTAGGGAATGTAAAACTTGTATCTGTAGGAGATGGTGATCTATCTTCTACATTACGTGATTCTGTTTTAATCTTAGGGAATAATTTATTTTTACCAATTTTTTCAATAATAACTTTTGATGCTGAAGTTGCAACTACTGTTCCTGCAATAATTGCAGCTTTACCTGTAGGATTCGAAACAGTGGCAGCAATTTTAGAACCTCCATAAACACCAGTAGCAGTAGTAAGTGTTGATGCTACAGTATTTACTACTTTTTCAAAAGTAGGAGTTACATCTAATCTAACTCCATCTTCCCTAATTGATTTTATAATCTCTTTAGTTTCATTTAAAGTGTTTAAGACTGCTTTTTTTAAACTATCATCATCTCCTTGACAATATTCTGTATTTAAAATTTCTACAGACCAAGAACTGGGAGTGAATGAAATTTATACAGACCAAGAACTGGGAGTGAATAAAATAACAATAATCCCTAAAATACTAATTACCATAGTATATAATGATAATCTTTCAATTACAAAGAAAATTTTATTTACAGTTAAATATTTTGATATAGAATTATTTAGCATTTTTTTAATTTCAAATAAATTGTGTCTAATTTATTTGAAAATAGTCTCGGAGTATTAAAGATGATTTTTCATTATTTTTGGCAGCAAGGTCCATTATTTTCTACAATTTCAATTACTGGAACTAAAATTAAGAACCAAGTAAAATAAAATCCTGTGGCTAGTTGCCCTAAACTGATGAATGGTTCTTCTACATGTTGACCCAATTTTATTATCTTAATTACTTTATCTGGAAATAAGTAATCTTGAACTTTGTATATAGATAATTTGGGTTTAATAAAATTTAACAATATTTTAAATATCTGTTAAGGACAACCATTTATTCAATTTATTTATAACCTCTTAATAAATATTTTGTTTTAAGTAGATTATAATTTGGGTAAAGGGTATATCTTTACAAAATTATATATGGATTTAATTAAGTTAATAAATTATAACAGATTTAATTTTGTAAGTATTAAAGATAATTGAGTTGGACTATCTCTTCGCTTATATTTATATCGCGCATTACATATAGTCTCTGAAGAAACATTACGTTTCTTGCTGATTATCCAACACTTAAGATTATTACTATTTAAGTACTTAAGTTATAAAGATTTCCCAGCATATAGTAATATTTTACGGTTAATTACATCCGTAAGTGAGGCAGTCAATTATTTACCACACCAAAGTAAGATTAAGAAATCTACTACTAATAGCCAGAAAGCTAATTTCATTAATGGTCGGAATGCTGATCCTCTAACTCTTGAAGTATCTAATACTGGCATAGCTAGAAGAATTAATAGAGAACCAAACATTGCAATTACTCCTCCTAATTTATCAGGAATAGATCGTAGAATTGCATAGAATGGTAATAGATCATTATTTCAAGTTTAATCGATCTTGTAGCACGTAGATAAGCACATATAAAGTTTAACTAAAGCCCCGCATGGCTTTAGCCCAAGGGGTGGCCCCCTCGGGCCTAAAGATCTTAGATGATCCATAGATTCTGCCCAAATATAAATTCTGGGTTTACCTCCTTTGAGATGAACAGAACATTTTAATTCAAATTTATTTTTAAGTGTACCAATTAATCTATCTATATCTTCAATAGAAAAAGCATACACGTTAAGATGTTAACCTCTTCCGTGTTTAGATCCATCATCCATGATCCAATGTGCTAATCAGATTTCTATTAATAGATTAAAGATATCTGAAGGTACTACTTTAGTATTATTTAGATAAAAAATTTGTCTATATTTATTGAAACAAGGTAAAGCCATAGTAGCAAAAGATAGATATTCATAAATCTGTTTTGTCCTTTTATCTTCTCAAGATTTATAATAATATTTAAAATATTTAGTACAATAAGGTTTAAAAAGATCAAATACTTTTTGGTAATAGTCCTTATGTTTAATATTCGTTTGAGTAAACAAGAATCTACTATTACCAGTAACAGATCTTTGTTGAATATGTCTATCTCCAAGCATAATACCTACTAAAGCTTGAGCTGTAGTATTAGAAATAATAATTCTCTTGTTCGGGAACCAGTCTGATTTTACCTTTAGTAGAAGTACTATATAGTGCTAAATTAAGTGCGTACAAAGTATCGCCCATTGGGAATCTAACTTGAAAGTTTGGATTGTATCTTCGTGAAATATAATTCACGCTTTACGTGCAATCTCTGAGGTAATAATACCTGCTGATTACCTCTATCGAGAGAGTTGTAACCTTTAAGGTATCTCGACAATAGGGAGATTTCTCAGCATATAGTAAAGTTTTATTGAGAGGCATCTATTTACCACTCAGGTACAATAGAAGCAGGAGTTTGCATTGGATTAGCTGGAATATAATTATCTGGATGCATTAAATGGACTATATCTTTTTCCGATTTTTGAAGATTTTAATTAAATTATCAATTCTATATTTGAGAGGATGATTTTTTAAATGATAACCTCTTTCAATAAACAGAACTAATCTTCTTATTGTGATGAAGTCCGGATGTTTTATTGTTTTTAATGGATATTTTTCAAAATATGCAAGCATTGTTTTAATTCCTTGTAAGTCAGTAATGACATAATTATAGCCATTCCAACTTTTATCATAGTAAATATTACCTACTCCAAAAACTTTTTGAATTTCTTCTAAAATTTCTTTAGATTTTTGACTTACGCTAATTGTTAAAGTATAATTATTTCTAATACTAAAATAACCTTCTGCATCAAAAAATCCAGTAAACCAACTATTATTTTTACTTATTTTATTATTAATAATTGGTTCAATGTTTAATTTGTTACACACTTTAATTAATTGTGCGCGTTTTGAGTCAGTTAATAATTTACCATTAATAGAATTAATTACATCTGTTACATATAATTTTTTAGAAACTCTCCATCTATAAGCTTTTACTTTACTTCTTTTTAAAACAGATCCATGAAATCTTTGTTTAATTTTATATAAAGTTTTAACATCTTCTTCACCTAAAGTAATTTCACATACTTGAGCGTTGCTTTTATAGATAGATAATGTTCCATCTCCATCGATTAATCCGGCTAACCAATAATTAAAATCTTCATCTTTATTTAAATCATTTACATCATTTGTGTTTGATTTATATAAAGTTAAATCGGAAATATCGCGTGTAGTCTCTGAGGATCCCTTTGTACTATAAAAATTTCGTAGGTTTCCTGCTGATTGGTCTACAATCGAATTGATTTTAACTGAAAAGGGCACTAAAATTGCACTTACATTTCGAGTACAAATTCGATCTAAACTGTCCCAGCATACAGCGATATCATAATTCAACAGTTTACATTGTTGAACGGCCATCCCTGAAGTTTGACCAAGTTTATTTGGAGCATAGAATAAGAATAATCCAAGTACTAAGAAGAATAAGAAAATTGTTACTAAATCTTTGAATGTATAGTAAGGATGCATATAGAGTCTATCTGCATTTGCTGTAACTCCTAATGGATTACTTGATCCATGTTCGTGAAGTGTAATTAAATGCATTACTGCTAAAGCTGCTAAAATGAATGGTAATAGATAGTGAAGACTGAAGAATCGGTTTAGAGTAGCATTATCTACGCTGACAAATATATTAGTTTAACCGAATTAGTTTCGATTATCATTTTATAATATACCTCCATAATTTTCATTATGGTTAGGACTATATTATCATTTATTAAATAAGATAAATGTCTCATATATAGTCTCTGAGGTTTTACAACCTGCGGATTACCTATTGTAGCATATCAAGCATTGTTATTCTTAGAATAACTTGATCTTTAAAGCTTCCCCGCATTTAATGAGATTTATTTACAATAATGTAATGAGGGCTCAGCGTCTACCCTCCCCAAATGACATTTTTATTATCGATATAGCATTTAACTATATCTTCTCATCATCACTGATGAGATTAGACTATGTCATCAACCTTTCCAAATCTATGTAAATTTGGATTAAGTTGTTGGGCGCTCGTGTCCGGATTATTGCTAGTGCGGCTCACCAGTTAGTCGTTGAACGTTCGTATACCTATTAAAGCACTGATATACGCTTCGCTGCAAATTGTCTCCTTTTTGGAGAGTTCTTTGCAATTCACCCAATTTGCAATTAAGCCTTTCAGCTTAATGGAACTCACTTACATCTAGAAAATATTTTTATTTTTAAATATTTACCCTGGTAATTTTAAATTACAATATCGTGAACTTTGTTTAGGATCATTAATCTATTTATTATATTGTGTAAGTTTATAACCTACAAGAAAATGTAAACCTGAAAAAGAAAAAATTTAACTACCTTTTGAATATATTTAACAGAACTAACAATAAATTTAGAATCACCTCCACTGTTTTCACCTTTCGTTTCTGTATTAAATATAATTTTTAATGCTTCAAATATAATAAATGTGTTCATTGTCGTAGTGAAAAGCAAATCTCTTTATTTACCTTACTAAAAAATGATCTTTCTGTTATAGTAAACCCAATAATACAGTTATGAAAAAAAGGTAATTTAGTATAATATTCTGCAGTTTGAAGTAAACTATTATAAGCAAGAATTACAGTAGGTAATTCATAATATTTTTAAGGTTATTTTGTAAAATAAAAAATTGCTTTATCAAATCGTGCTCGACGAGTATCAGTTAAAAAGTATAAATTATGATGAATAATTAGTGGAAATACTAATACTTGTAGGTATGTTTTAAAAATAATTTTACAGTATTAATTTTAAGATATTTGTCGATACGACCCACCTTAAGTACTGAATGGATATATTTAATTAAATATAAATATCGAATATCCAAAGAAATTATTAGTTGAATTATAATATAACCTCCTGGTGTTTTAGTGATAGAAATATATCCATCACCATCAATTAAACTAATTAGTATAGATAAAAATTGTATGAAATATTAAGTGCTTCTCGTTTTTCATTTTCAATACGAATGGTAGTTTTACGTAGAGCTTTATTATTTACTGAACCAATAGTAGGTAAAACACTTGAACAAATAAAAATATTTCTAGATTTGGGAATTCAACTAAATCTTTACCAATCCAAGGGATAGCAGATAATAAATTAGTAATTACTGTTGCCTAAATCTTTAAAGTAAATGAATCCAAAATGGATGCTTTTTCATTTACTTTTCTGTACTTTATTACCTATTAAGGATTTACATAAAGCCTTGGACACTACTATTAACTATTAAGTAGTGAAGATTCCGACTGTACATTAAGCACCATTTCAGGCACCCATCAGTGACCCAGTCTGTAGCGATGTTACACACCACCGACGGTCTCTAAACAAAAGCTATTTATTTGACCGTTTTCACTGACATCGCCAGAGATAATTAATCTCCAAGATCGTTGTCACGATCTTCTATCATATAATAACTATTTTTCTGTGTAAATTGCATAGTTAAAATGATAGGACTATAGTTGATTTAAATTAATAACCATTTAATTTATAATACATACCTCTTTCTGATATCCTATTATATTTGACATATGAATAATTTTCTAATTTGTAAATATTACCCACCGTACCACCAGTTTACCTAAAAAGTGAACACTCAACTGAAGAAAATCATCATTATTTAAATAATTTTTATATTGATTGTATTATCTATATAATAGGATTAAAGTTTACTTAAATTAATAATAATTTAGTTTATAATTTATTAAACCTATTGGATTATGACAATCCTACCCTATAAGCCATATTAAGGTGAATATAGTCTCGTACGATATTTTGAAATTTTAAAACATGTTTATTAGGAACTCGAATTCGATACTGATTTTTATTTCTTTGATAATAAGTTGACTCAATATCATATTTTTCTAATAAAATTTGTCTTAATAAATTAATTTCTCTAATGTAAATAAATCAGTACATAAATAATAATATTATGACTTTTACTATATATTCCATCTCCTGAAGCCCAATTTTTTAATATAACAGGTGAAAATTCATCATATAAATTTAGTGGAACGATTTTTTATTCCTTAAATTTTCTTTTCTATACCATTTTTATATAATTTAGTAAAATAAGGTAAAGTGGTTAAATTATAGATTATATAAGTTTTATTAGTATGTTTATCAAAATAAGAATATTCTCTAATTGATGCTCCTACAATTTATAAAGTATTAAAATAATCCCAAATATATTGGACATATTCTTTATCTTTCATACATAGTCTAAAAGAGGCTTCATTACCGTTTAAAATAAGACTTCTATCTCCTAAAAGTTGTCTTACAATTAAGTATTTATTGATTTAATCGTAAGTTTTCTGAAATTTGATCTTTTTAGTTAAAGAAAGTCGTTTTCTAATATTAATAGTAGAATAATGTCTCTTTAGTTCTGATCCTTTATAAATTGAAGTTTTAAGAGAAATCTTCTTAATCTTGTATTTATTAGAATTATTAATAACATTTGATTCTACTTTGTGTCTTATTGAAGGAATCATATATGGTTTTACTAATTTAGATAAAGTCTTCATTGAATTTTTTGGGAAATAAATGATATATTTATCAGGTACACCTGCAGATTGAGGTTTCAGATTGAGTTGATATTTATCATTTAATACTTTACATAAAAATTCAATTTCTTGAAGAGTAAAACTATTGGTTGCAATCTTTAATCCTGCTGAAGTTTTACATCCATTATCTTGGATCCAAATAGCTAAAGCTAAAGGTGTTAAATATTCACCAATATTATTAGGAATAATTTTAACTCCATTATGATAAAATGATTCTTTAATCCAATCAAAGCTAGTGAAAGTAAAAGTTCTAAATCTATATAAATATCTAACTTTACCATTTTTACTTAATCTAGTAGAAACTTTAGGTTTAGTATCTGAACAATAACCTCTTTCTGCAAAAAATTTATGAAACCATACTAAATATTCCATATTAGATTCTTCTTGTTGAAAAGTGAATCTAGTTCCTTCACCATGTTTTTCTGCGTAACTATCACCAAGCATCGATCCTATAATTACAGAAATAACATCTTGATTATGTGGACCAATTCTTTTTTGCGCTCTAGCCTGGTGGTACTGATATTGAGCCGAGGAGCAAGAGCCCCCGGCTCTAGTTTTAGGTTTAATAAATGGTAATGTATTTGATAAGATTAATAAGTCATTATCTAAATCAACCATTTGGGACACAAAAATACCCCATAAACTCATTTGCGTTTATCTAACCGTGCCTAAATTCCGTTTTTTATTGGCATGTAATTTATATTTCATAGAAGAATGCATATAAGGTAAAACTAAATTTCGTAATTTAGGTAATTCAGATACAGGTACATAAATAATATAATTATTATATTTTGGCCAAATATTTGTTTTAATATTAAATTTATTAAGAAGAACAGATTGTAATAATTCTACATCTTTTTTAGTATAACTATTTGTATGAAGAATTAAACCAGATGCATGATATCCACCGTCGTCTTGAATCCAGTATGCTAACCCCCTAGGAGTTAAATAATCTGCAATATTAGAAGGAACTACTTTTTTTCCTTCAGGATAAAATATTTTTCTAAACCAAGTATATTTAACAGATGTACGAGTTCTAAATCTTAATACCAAATGTTTACCACCTTTTCCATCCTTGGTTTTAAATGGAACAGGTACTGTTGTAGAAGCTAAACCTCAAAACAAAAATTGGAAATAGATAAAATATAAATAATTTGCATGGTTTAATCCTTGTTTGAATTCAATTCTTGCACTGTTACCTCGTTTTTCTACAATTGCATCTCCTAATAAAGAGCCAATAATTAAATCCATAATTTTTTTTGGTAATTTAGGCGCCCCATTAGAGATTGTTACAGGATTAATAGCTGAATATAATAAAAATTCAGCTGAATTTTGCTTTTATCCTGATCTCATAGGAGTCAAACAGATAAAATGGACTATCTCTTAATCGTTAATTAAATTGATTATTACGTATAGTCTCTGAGGACAATGATTCTAAATATCTGATATAATTAACCAGTTATAAAGAATTATCTTCCTGCTGATAACTCACTATTACATACTTAAAATTATTAGGATTATCCTATTTAAGTTTCTAGAGTGTCTCAGCATATAGTAATTTATTTAATAAGGGCCAATTAACCCCATGGAAGAACGTAACCTAAGAAAGCTGTCAAATCTTCAAAGCTAAATTTATACCAAAAGGTAGATAGAAAATTTAGCTCCATGTACCTTATCAGTTTATTAATCCCCGAGTCTAGGTTAAAACTCTTTATAATAAACATCATCTAAGGCCTTGTGAGGAATTTATTCCCGAAGATTCCGACTGTACATTAAGCACCATTTCAGGTACCCACCAGTGACCCAGTCTGTAGCGATGGTATACACCACCGACGGTCTCTAAAGTCTATCACTTTGGTTGACCGTTTTCACGGCATCGCCAGAGACTATAATTATATAGTCTCCAATACCCCTGTCAGGGTATTCTATTATATTTAATAATTTATTCAATAAGTTGTTGATATACCCATCATCCCACCGTTTACCTTTTAAGGTAAACACTTAATTGAATAAACATTAATAAATAATTTATCTGTATAAATTACATTATTTAAATATAATAGGACTATACACTAATTTAGAGATATTAATTTAAATCAACCAATACACTCAATAAATTTATAAATATCCTTCTAATTTGTAAGTCATTTCAGGAATAATATGTGATTTTACAATTTCAGCAAGCTTAGGCATTGATTCTTTCCAAATGCTAATTATCCATTGATTTTCAATACCTGATTTTACTACTGATGTTCGTAAATCATATAATTTCGTTAATAAATTAGCTAAAATTTGTACATCTTGATAACTAAAACTATGAGTAGCAATATTTACTCCTTGTCCTTTTTGTCGTGAACCGTCATCCATGATCCAAAGTGCTAGACCAAAAGGAGTAAGATACTCATTAATAAAAGGCGGTACTACTTTAACCAATTTTCCATCAACGACTTTATAAAATGCATCATAAATAAAATTTAAACTAGCCCGGACGGGCTTGTCCCGTTCGGGTAAGTACCCTCCGGGACTAGTGTAAGTATATGTTACAATTCTATAATTAAATTGTTCCTCCTCTGGAAGATGAGATTTACCAGTTTTTCTTACTAAAATTGGTTCAGGAGAGTTAGAATAACCAAAGTCATACATTAGCTTAGCACAATATTTAACATAAGCTGAATGTGTAACACCTTGCTCAAGATAAAATCTAACACTTGGAAGTGTTTTACCTTTAACTCTCATACACTACCAATCTCCTAATATACCACTAATTAGTAAAGTAAGAATATTTTGTCATGAGGACCAATTCTTTGAATTGCTTTTACCCTAGGAGCACTAAATGGCAAAAGTGTAGATTGTAAAATTAAAATATCTAAATCAGTGCATTTTGGCCCACAATAAGCCATCATTAAAATTAAAATGATAACACCAATACTCCATACTTTAGCTCTAGGAGCTTTGTAAGATCCATAATATAATCCTCTACCAATATGTAAATATACAAATAGGAAGAAGAATGATGCTGTATTAGCATGAAGATATCTAATCATCCATCCATAATTTACATCTCTCATAATCATAATTAAAGAGTTTAAGAAAAAAGGGAATGTTAAATTTTCTTAATTATTTAGAATAAGAATAAAATGTATACCGTCTCCATATACTTTATCTGTATCAATATATCTACTAACAGTTCTATTACCTTTGAATCCTACAAACCATTGAATCCAATTAGAATCTAAATTATTAATATTAGAATTAAATATTAATTGATTCAATAGATTTTGATACTGAACTATTATATACAGTTTTAAAGAATACAGAAACGGAAAATACGTAATATACAAGTAATTTAATCGTTATTACAAAGTTTCTTAAACCCTTTTTGGACTTTATCTTAGTAATTAACTTTCTGCGTAAAGTCTCTGAGGCTTAATTCCTGCTGGTTAATCAAATAAATTAGATTATTACCAATAAGGTACTAATAATTAAAGATACTCCCAGCATATAGCAGAATTTAAAGAACACATTTGAGAGAGTGTTATGTTCTACACTAATGAAAGCTAGATCAATATTTGGAGTATAGTGCCATTTGCGGTCACATCAATTTAATTTATGAATTAGATAATTTATTGATTAAATTATCAATTTTTTATCTCTTTCAGAAGATCTTACAGTTTCTAATGATAAAACATTAACAATTTGTAACCAAATAAAATATTGTAATTCTTTATAACCTAATAAAGGATAATTATTAAATTGTGAAACTAATTTTTCTAAAATATCAGCTCGAACAGTTAATCTAAATTTTGATACTCCATTAGTCCCATGAATTACCTTACCAGCATTAAAATAATGTTGAATAGCAATTAAAACAAAGCTATCTTGTGTTCTTTGAGACACTTCCATTACTAAAGTATAATCTTTAACAGAAATATCATTTTTATTCTTTCTAGCCCCGCAGGGCGGGATTTAAACCGAGGGCAAGACCCCCCTGGTCTAGTTTTAGTAAAATAAGTGAAAGCCCCTTCACCTGCAATAAATCCAGATATCCAGAATAGATTTAAGTCAGGGTTATAGTCTAAAGTAGGACTTTCGAAAGTAACGTTAGGTAATGTTCCAAATTTAGATAAATTTGTTAATAACGTATCAGATAAAGGCTTATTTAACTTATTAGCTAAGGCTGATACTTTAAGGAATCCTATTAATTTAGTATGGGTTTTTCATTAATTATATTATAAATATTCACAAATATAGCAAAATGAGTTAATTTAGAAGTATGAAGAGGATATTTTTGAAAATGATCAATAATCACAATTCATCTCTAGATCTAACTCTATAATGAGCTAGTTTATTACTTGTAGTAATTTTTCCTACCCCATTAAAAAAAGCTTGAATAGCTTTTAATGTCTCAATATCTCTAATATGTAAAGTAATATTAAAGCAAGGATTTTACAGTCCATCCAATAACTGTAAAATTAGATTTGCTAATAAACATAGAAAAACTTGATTTGGCATCACAGAAACCTGTTACCCACCAAGGATTTAAAACTGGTAAAGAATAAGGACTAGCTTGAACGTCAGACTTGTTCAAGTAAGTCCTTCTTTCTGGAACAAGACTTAGTAAAATATTTATATCTAGAGGATGAATAAGATCTTCTAAAACTTTTAAATGAAATAAATTCAATTAAATTGATGTGCACTAGGACTATCTCTTCACTTTATAGTGTTTTACATATAGTCTCTGGGGTTATTCTAAATAACCTGCTAATTGTCCTAAAACAACTTATTATTACCATAAGGTAAAGTTGTATATAAGGACTTTTTAGCATATAGTAAAATTTTATAGCTACACACTTTGATAGCTAAAGTAACTCCAGTTACAATTTGGATTCCTAGACATAAAGCTAGTAAAGATCCAAAATTCCATGTGTAATTAAGATTTGAAGGTTGAGGTGAATCAATTACGTAACTATTAGCAATACTTAAGAGGGAATGACTCTTTAGTGTTTTCATTAAAATATGAATTATTATAGGCAGATAAAAGGAAAACCTTAAATTACCGAAAATTACATTTAATTGAAATCACAATTGATTCACTTTGATAAACTTAATTATTAAAAACGTGTAAAACGCAGAACCATTAGACAAAGCCTTAATTCAAAAAATTTTTCTCGAACAAGAGAAATCGGGAGCTAGTTTTAACAAACTTGTTTTGTTAAAACGTTTTAACTAGTCCCGGAGGGACTTACCCGAACGGGACAAGCCCGTCCGGGCTAGTCTTGACAGAGCAAGTTTGTCTCAAAGGACAAACCTGAAGGTAGATTAAAATAAATAATTTAACCTTTAATTATTCTACCCTACAGAGATCTAGTATAATAAACCGCTCTAGATATCCATTTGTTTTTCTTTTCAGATAAAATATAGCCAAAAGGTTCATTTGTCTAATTTCAAAGAAAAGAAAAATACCTAAGCCCTCGGGTAGTAGTTCCTAGGCTACCTCTAGTTATCGACGGCGAAGATACCGATAATACAAAAATAAAATTTTATAATTTCTGCCTCAAATGAAGGCAGGAAATTATGTATTGCGGAAATAGAGAAAGTATATTAGTTTAAATATTCAAACCAGAATTTTTATCTTAAACTCCTTAAGTTTTACTGAAGTACATTAGGATAAAATTAAAGCTAGAATATTAATATAAATAAATTATAGGCTATTAATAACTTTCTCTTACTTATATTTATGTATTTAATAGAATAATCTAAGCTTCAATATCACTTCGATGTTCCGCAGGGCTAATAAACAAAATTTTCCCTAGAAGTTCTATTTTTATTTTATAAAACGGAAACTTCCTATTTAATGAGATAATAAACATTATCTATCTATTTAATAATTAATTAAATATAAAGAATTTTGGAAAACTATTACAAATCTAGCCCCGGGGCTAGTAAGGATGTTTACCAGAATAACCGGTAAGGTTGATGCCTGTTCACTTGTAATAATAATAAAAGTTATACAAATTAATTTATACATTATGACTTATTGATACCTAATTATATAATTAATAACCTTTACTTATTTTTATTTTTAAAATTTATAGAAGAAACTATTTAAAATATTTTAATTTAAAAGTCTTATGTTTTGCCAAATTAGTCTAGTTTTATTAAAATTTATTGGGCTGTAAGTTCTAAGGAAATTTTGGATTAATTTAAAATAAAATAGTAATATTATAACCCATAGAATTAGTATACCGGGTAATTGAACCCTAGTCCCAGACTCACCCGAAAGAACAAGCTCCTCCGGGATATAATATTTAAAAATGGTAAATTTATAAATTTTGCCCAGTGGGAGCCCAGGCTTTGACCAGCTCTGCCTCCGAGGCAAAATAAGTATATTCTAATAACAGTTTTCTAATAACATTATAAATTTAATTTATAAATCTTAATTTTAAAATTTATCTAATTAATATAACAATGTAATTAGTATTAATGAATATAAATTTTTATTTGTTTATTAGCGGAGGTATTGCCCACTACGATGACAAATTAAGGTAATATGCCAAATTCAGTTTAAAAGATTAGATGTTGGTAACTAGAATCCTTTTTCAATCAACTATTTCCAAAATAAAGAATTTTGTCTATAGTCATAATAAATCTTAAGTAGTAATATATTTTTGGGATTTAATAAGTTTGTTATATTATATAGTTAGAAAAATATTCAAACATAAACAAATTTAAAGTATCTATAAATTAAAATTCCACCCAGGTCTAATTTACAAAATTTAAAATATTATTATAAATTATTCAAAAAAGATTGAAATTAGAAAAAACAAGTATTGAATTTGTTTTATCCGATTTGTATTTATTAAATTTTACCATTAAATTTTTAATAAATAGATTACTTTTTTATTATTCCATCAGACCCTTATCTTAAATTTTTAAAATAATTAATTAACCAGTCCTTATGAGACAAGAAAATAATATCACTTAGATTAGGATTAACTAAAATAAAAAGTAAATAATCTTAACCGAAGGTTAAGACCTTTTGGTATTATCTTTATTTTAAATTCAATTCGGATAAAGCTATTTGAAAAAATATTCTTTGAATATTTATCCAAATATCCCGGGGTAAAACCCGGGATATTAGAGCTTTGGTCTTTTTAATAAATAATTTATACAGGTTAAGTTATAAAAACTTATTCTATAAATAAGTCAATGTTAAAAAGTTACTTTAAATTTATTAGACTAATTTTATCAAATTAATTTAACTTAATGTTTATTTATTTAAATAAAAAGCCCCGGAGGGGACCTCCAGTACCTCCGGGTTACCTGGGCTAGCTTGGGGGTTAAAATTAAAGTTAGACCATTTAGTTTCCTGCTGGAACTATCAGTACTTATAGAATCCACCACGTAAAGGTAGGTCAATTGGACTCCAAGAAGGGTAGTAATAATTTTATTTTAAAAATTTGAATTTAATTTTTAAATAACTTAAAAATTAAATTCAAAACCTAATTCTAGAAAGTACTTCATAAATTAGATTTTTAAATATCATATTAAACCCCAAATTTTAAAAATTTTTAATTAACTATTTAGATGCTAAGAACATTCGAGATAATTGTACTAACATAAAGTTAGGTAAAATAAATTTAGATACTACATATAATAAAACCATAAGAAGAAGGAATGCAAATGATACTTGGTTAAGGAAATAAAAAGGTACTAATTGTGGCATAATATAATTATTATATTTATTGGTTAAAGGAAAATTAAGAATAAGTAAATCTGAAGACTAAAAAGCCCAAGGCTACCAAGAATATGGCTATAAATTCTATAATTCTAAATAAAAATTTGTTATTACTTTTGCTCTTGGTCTTTGCTCTGGTTGGTTACCTGTAACTTCACCTTGGAATGAGGTAATATTAATTAAAATAATGTGATATTAAATAATTAAAAAATAATTTGTTCTTCAATAACATGCTGAGTGTATATTTTTTTAGATATCAAAATAAATATATTCTGTCTCCCAAAGGAAGTGGAACCTATACCAAGAAGTAGTTTCTTTTAATTAAAAAATTTATCAATAATAATTTAGTTTTTCAGGCCAAGGTCTTATATCCTATGAAGACGAGCTATGTTTTACTTTGGACTAGTTTTGTTAAAATTTTAACAAAACAAGTCCCGATGGGACTTGTTCCCGGAGGGGAATGTTCCCGAAGGGAACAAGTGTAATAATGAATATATAAGGTAAAAGTTTTAACAAATTCCTAAGTTAATTAAAAAGAATCTAACTTTTATTAAATAAAATGGATAATAAATTTATTATCAAAATATAATTAAGTTTAATTTTTCTTATACCTAAGCTAGGCTAAGTTTTCTTGGTTACAACAATAATAAACCTTATTAAACATTAAAAATAAAGTTTATCTTTGTTACAAGAAATATAATACTAACCCCGAACGGGACAAGCTCGCCGGGCTAGATAAATATTTTCTTAATATCAGGTATCTTAACTAGAAATTTATCTTTTGTTATGCAAGATAAATCTATTTTTATTATGCCGTAAGAATAACTTAAAATTTTTTATAACTTACCTGTTAGGTATGTCCTTAATAAATTATAAATTTAAAAATAAAAATATTTAACTTAGGCAAACCTTAGAAACTTCAAATAAATTTGATAAATCTTAGGACGAGTGTCGAAGAGGATGTATTGCTACCCGCCTAAAATTAATTTTTATTTTATTACTCATAATTAAGCTCCATCATAGGCAGTACTTTATTTATTTAATTTAGTAATAGAATTCTAATTCGAATTAATTAATTATTCGAGTAACCAAGGGATTTAATAAAACTTTTTAGTTTAAAATATTCCACTAGGTATATCTTTTAAATTTATTAAAAAGGACATAATGAAACATTATGTCCCTCTGAGGCAGACTGGACTTTTATTTAAAATAGCCCGGGATAAGACCTGGAAGCTCAGGAATATGATATGCCTATTTTTGTGACTCTTATTAGTGAAACATCGAATTTATATTCATATCAAGAACAAGAATTTGCTCCAGTTCTTAATTAGAATAATAAAATTATTTTATTAAATTAAGGGGAGAAATAATTAACAAAGTAGGTAGATTAGAAGAATACTTTAGGAAGAAGATTACACCAAATAATGATTTTAAACTTAAACTTGAAATAGATTGAGATTATTACCTTTATAAATTATTATGTAAGATCAAAGTTAAAAATGAAATTTTTAAAATGAAATATTATTTAAAATGAATAAATTCTAATTATTACAAAAATTAACTTCTGACCAAAGATCTTATGTTATGAAGGGCGAACTTCCAACTTTTGTAAAAGCTGAGGGCCTACGACACTTTTCTAGAATAAATCCCATTTTTATAAAAACAAGATTTATTCATAAATTATTAATTTTTATATACTGCAAGAGCTTTTAACTTCGCAATTAATATAAAGGATTTATTCTTATAATTAAATGATTTAAAATTATTAAATTTGAGGATGGACGAAGCCTGTCTCTTATCAAGTGCTTTCGGAACTTTATTACTTTTTCTTAATAAAATAGATTAGCCTAGCATATCTGTATGATTCAAATTGAAAAGTATTCTTGACCAATAATTTAATATTTATTTACTTTAATAATTATTTAAAATTTTAATTAAAAAGGTTTATTATTTAATATTGCTAGCTATATAAATATTATTTTTCTAATAGTTGTAAAAATAATTAATAGTAATGAAAAATTAAATACTGTAGCATATTATCTAAGTGTAATAACTATTATTTATGTATATCAATTTTGGATTTATAAAATAAGATTAAATTTTATTTAGATTAGATTTATTTTTTATAAGTAAAGAGTTAAATACGACTTTATTTGTACTTATATTTAACTTATTTCCCACCTAATTCTAGTGTCCAGTGGAGCTTAACTCAAGTTTAATCAATCTTATGAGAAATTTATTTAATTAAACAAATCGTTTAATTCTTTTTAAAACAAGCGATGCCCACACGCCAAGCGTGTGGGCAAAAGTTAAGCCTTAAGTCTAATTTGTTAAAACTTGCTCTGTCGAGCTTGTCTTGACAGAGCAAGTATGTAAAAACTAGTTTTTACATACTTGCCCCCAAATAAGAGAAACTTGTATTGTCATACTAGATTTTAAGGTAGGGTATTAAAAAGA
>JSYX01000025.1:0-15754 GCA_000787465.1 Thermomucor indicae-seudaticae
AGGACTATACATATACGGTATGACAACGAAATTAATTAATAGATCAGTTCAAGCACATCCATTTCATTTAGTTGAAGCTTCACCTTGGCCAATTGCTGTATCATTTTCTTTATTAGTTACAACTCTATCAGGAGTTATGACATTCCATGGATACTCTAATGGTCTATTCTTATTAACTCTTGGACTAATCTCTACAATTGCTACTATGACATTATGGTTTAAAGATATTACTCGAGAAGGTTAAATTAGAATGTGCCTTCTTTAAATTTAACTGTATGCTGAAAACTCTCATAATCTTGTAGTACCTATTGGTAACAATCTACAAGAATAGACAATCAGCAGGAAACCTTTTATTTTAAATATAAATACAGCTAGTTCTCCCTCGGGAGAAATCCGGGTCAGGCCCCCCGGGGTGAGTATTATTTTATAAATGAGGATCCTCAGAGACTATATGTTAAAGATTGGAAAATTTATGCTAATTAAACCTAGATCATAGTATAGTTTTAACAAAATTTGTCCTGGAGGAGATAAGGCTTATATTTTCTATATTCATTTTAATTAAAATAAGAAAATTTTAGTTGAATACTGTAATATGTATAAATTGTATAAATCTTAAATTTATTTTTAATAACCAATTAAAATAAAGTCCAATCTCAGAAGGAGATTGGATCGTACGGAGCCCAGGTCCAATCTCTATTAAGTTCGATCTAATGAGCGACTGAGTAAGACATTCCAAGGGCATCATACTTTTGCAGTTCAAAAAGGACTAAGCTTAGGTTTCGTTCTATTTGTAATTTCAGAAGTATTCTTTTTCATTAGTATTTTCTGGGCATTCTTCCATTCATCTTTAGCTCCAACAGTAGAATTAGGAGCTCACTGGCCACCTGCTGGTATTGAGCCTTTAAATCCTTAATCCCAGGGACATATTTTATTTTTAAATTATGCAAATTAGGCTATATGCTGAAATATCCTAAAATCTCAAATACTCTAGAAGCTCATAAAGACCGTGCTCATCACGAGTATGGCCTGTTATAGCTGAGTAATAATTTTGAGAATATAACAATGGACAATCAGCAGGTAATTTTTATAATCCTCAGAGACTACATGCCTTACATTCAAATAAATATTTATTTGGATGATGATATAGTCCAGTACTCATAAATTGTGGTTTTACGATTTATTAATCTCTAAAAATAATTTTTCAATCGATAGTTCCACTAGTCCCGCGGGCTTAGCCAAGGGGTTAAGCCTCCTGGGCCTAAAATTATGGAAGCATTTTTACCAACTTTAGTCTTTAAATATAGAGTAGCAGGACAATTACCTATTGGACCTTAATTACCACCAAAATTATTCGAAATTGCAGTAAGATTAATTTTGGGTGATGTCCATATTTATCGAAATAAAAAAGAAAATGTCTACATGTTGAACAATCTATTAAAAAGAGGAATATTTATTACATTTATTTGATTTATTTAAAGATTATTGTTAATCGACACCGGTTACAAGAAATCGAGTAGATAAAAATACAGGTAATGATTATTTAGCTATTATATTTACAACTAGACAATTGTCTTGTTTTACTTAACATATAAAATTAGAAGTTAAAGATTAAAGTTAAATAATAATTTTTATGGATTAATTTAAAAATTTAACCACAAAATTAATTAATAAATTAATATGAGTGTTGTGGGAGGTACCATTATTAAATACAGTTATCTTACTTTCATCAGGTGCTTGCCTGAAATGGAATGAATCTTATTTAGATATTTTAATGTATAGTAATGTATTATTACCATTTACTGCTCCTAGAACACGATCAACTCAAAGAATTGGTCCACATAATTATGATGTTTTATCCCTATTATTTGGTTCAATGTTAGGAGACGCTACTATGGAAAAAGATGGAAACGGTTCAAGATTTGCTTTTTATCAAGAAAAGATTAATGGCGAACATTTATTAGGAATTCATACTTTTTTAGCGGATCGTGGGTATTGTTTACGTACTGAACCTAAAGTTTTCACAAGATTAACGAAAGGGGGTAAAGTAAGATATTTTTATAAATTTAAAACTTTTACTTATTCAAGTTTTAACCCTATTTATGAACTATTTTATGTTAATGGTTCTAAAGTAGTACCTGCTGTTATTGCAGATTATTTATCTCCTATTGCTTTAGCCGTTTGGATTATGGACGACGGATGTAAAGTTTCAGCAGGATTAAAGATTGCAACCAATAGTTTTACTTTACAAGAAGTAGAATTTTTATGTAAAGTATTAAATGATAAATATCAATTTGAGGCCAAACCTCATTCAGCAGGAGTATTTAATCAGTATGTAATCTATATTAATAGAAGATCAATAGATAAATTAGCTAAATTAGTAAAACCTTATATTCATCCATCTATAATTTACAAATTAAAAAATTATCTATAAGATTCATTTCATAGTCCTATTATGAACAGCTATGCAATCTACATAGAGAAATAGCTTATACTAATATTAAATCATTAGATAGGTTTATATTAGTATTAAATAATAGAATTCTCCGACAGGAGAATTGGAGATTAATTATCTCTGGCGATATTGGTGAAAACGGTTAATAAGATCACTCTTGTCTTAAGACCGTCGGTGGTATGTAACATCGCTACAGACTGGGTCACCAATGGGTGCCTGAAATGGTGCTTAATGTACAGTCGGGATTTTCAGTTTATTTAAAAACTGTACAAGGCTTTAAACTGTTTATCTATAAAATTTATGATAAGCAAGATCAAGTTTGATCTATTGTTTAAAGTACATAGAAATATAACAAGAGTTTTACGTTATATTTCTTAAATTTTGGCTACTGTAACTTATGCTCATCATAGTTTAATCCAAGGTAACAGAGCAGGTGTAATTTACGGATTAATTGCTACTGTAGTTTTAGCTGCAGTATTCACTGGATTCCAAGGATTTGAGTATTACAATGCTCCATTTACATTTAGTGATGGAGTTTACGGATCTACATTCTATATGGCTACAGGATTCCATGGATTACATGTAATTATTGGAACTGCTTTCTTAGCCGTAGGATTATTTAGAGTATTATCTTACCACTTAACAGATCACCATCATTTAGGATTTGAGCAAGCAATTTTATATTGGCAAAACAATACACAATTATAAATGCCCTTAATATAATTAATATATTTCGAATATTACTAAATGCAGGAAATTCCTTATTACCTTAAATACTTAAATAGTAACAATTTTAAGGTTTGGAGAACCCGCAGGTTTTTATCTCCGTGATGTTGAAAACCTCAGAGACTACATGTAATACATTTTCTAAGATTTTAACTTAGATTAATGAAGAGATAGTCCATATCCATTAAATTTAATGGATAATTATGATTTCGTAGATGTTGTTTGGTTATTCTTATTCATCAGTGTATACTGGTGGGGTGGATAATAAATAACTAATATTTATCTAGCCCAGGCGGGCTTAGACCGTTCGGGTAAGTACCCTCAGGTCAGGTCTTGTTTTAACAAGACCTGACCTCCGGTCCAGGTCCTGAATTAGGTTTATTCTTAAAGAGAATAAAGATAATTCTATATTTTAATTTTGTTTTAACAAATAATCTCCCCTCTCCTTTAGAATTAAAGGGTTTAATGAGACACTTCTATTTTTTAACCATTATATAAATATTTATAATAAAAAGGGTTAGTTTAATTTTAAAGAATATATATGTTGTTAATTTACTTAATATTATTTAAATCCTTTATTAAAGAACCCTTATAATTAAGTAAATAAAATCCTTTAATATTTTATTAAGTAACTCAGAATAAAATTGGAGGCTATTGGGAATTGGGAATAAAAAACTAATTGTGATGTAATGAATTATTAAAATTAATTAAACTGTATCATGACTGCGTTATTTATCCTTACTTTTAAACTAATTTTAATTTTATCTATTAATTTATCAGATTATTTAGATAGCCTATCGGTATACTTCCACCTTTTTGAGTATACCGATTTTTATGAAATTTTTAAATGGAAGTGGAAACCTATGGATAGGCATTTTCTATTTGAAGAATTTGAATGGAAATGGATACCCACGGGTAGAAAATATCCCTATTGTAATTACAATTACTTTGAATTAACTCAAATTAATGAATACTTAAATTCAATTCGAGACTTGGATTTAAGTAATGAGAGTCAGGATCAATCTGATTCAAATAGCAATAGTACAGAATCAACGGTTACTATGAAAAATTATATGAACTACACTAATGAAATTCCATCTGATTCAAGTAGCGATAGTACATAATCTACTTTTACTATGTCTAATTATAAAGAGCATCTTAGAAAATATAGTAACCTTATCACCATTCTCCTTCATTAATAACTTTATTAATTAAACATAGGTATTTAATTAAAACATAGTAAATAAATTATAAAATAATTCTAATAAAACATCATGATTCCCACAGATCTTTCAACCCGCCCCTCGGGGCGGCCCGGAGGGCCTAAAGTAGAGAATGAATTTTCCCGTGTTGTAATTAAAAAAATTGTAATTATTATTTTTTCATTATCTTACTTTATTAAATATTTAAAATTTTAAATAATTATTTAGGTAAAGAAGCTAAATAATTATAAATAAAAATTTTATTTGTTGTAGAACTATTTTCTAATTAGAGTAATGTTTCTAATTTTATTTTCTACAAATAAGTTATTGAAAAAGAGAACAGAATCTTATTTAAAATAATATTCTTTAAATAATCTGGCTCGGCCCGGATTCAGCCCCGCAGAGACAGAATCTTTATTTAGAAGTATAATTAGCTTTAAGGCTTCCTTGCATATAGTAGACTTAATTTAACCATCACTTTCATGATGGTGTGGCATACAATTAACCACAAATTTCTTTAATGATAAACTCAATATACTTTTATTTTCTTCGTTTGTCAGAGTCAATTAGGAAAGATTTACAATTTTTTAGATCTTAGAAAAGATTTCTTTCTAAATTATAAATCAGAGTATAAATATTTAATAAAAGTTCTATGATCCGCTTTAAAGTATGTTTTAGCTTCTCTTAATGTAGATAAAGTATCTAATAATTCATTCTCCCGAGAATAAACATAAAATGAAATACTTTTGTTGTAATTTCTATTTTTAGCAGATAATCTCATTTTTTCTTTTGTTTCTACTAAATGATTTTTACTCCACAAAAGATGATTTTCTGGGTTTGAAAAGATTTCTTTTGCTGCTGCTCTTATTTTAACTAGAGTTTCCGAAGTAGCTTTATGTCCTAAAGAACTATATGCCTTTTTTAAGATATTGTATACAGGATTCAATAAATCAAGATAATATTGTTCTTTTAATTAAATTATCTTTATCACAGTATTCAAGAATAGAAAGACTAAAATTAGAATGACCATATTTTTTTAATGCTCTAATAATTCTATTATTACCTTTTAAAGTATTGGCAATATAAGCATCTTGATAATATCTAGCTAATTTATCCCGTAAATTACTTGAGCTTCCAATATAGAAATAACCTGTAATTAAATTTACCCATTGATAAATACCAGATTTATATTTATTCTCTTTAAGAATAATAAATTTATCTGATTCTGCATTAACATAAAATTTTACAGGTTCTGTATATAATTTTTCATTTAATAAATTCAAAGGCTGTGTAGCTATCATTGATTCATTAAAAATGGATTCAGTATTAGTATTAGGTTTAGTTGTTTTGTTGGATTCAATTAATACTGAATTATTATGATTTTTTGAAAAGTCTGAGTAATATCTAACAAATAGTTTATTAAAAATAAATAACATTGAATAATTAATTACGAGATCCTTTAGATAAAATTACCTTAAGTCTAGAAATAAGGAATTTCTTAGCTTAATATCGGTTTATAATTTAATTAATTTGGTTTCAACTTTCTCGGAATTTACCTAGAAAATTTACTCACAGTACCGCCACGAGAAGGCATTAATTAAGGTACCAAAGAAAAGGGGAGGTATTATAATTTTATTATTAGAATAGAAAATTTTATTATTAGAATAGAAAATTTTATTATTAGTATAGAAAATTTATCCTTGCTCGTTTAACCAAGCTAGATATTTTTCAAGAGAAACAGCTTCTACGGCGATCGGCATAAATCCGTGGTGAACTCCGCAAATTTCTGAACATTGTCCGTAGTAAACTCCTTCTCGTTCTACTAGAACTGAAGTTTGGTTTAATCGACCAGGGATTGCATCAATTTTAAGTCCTAAAGAAGGAACTGCAAATGAATGAATTACGTCTGCCAAGTATATATTATCTAGATAGATTTAAGATCATTAAGTTTATACCGCATAGAAGGTAAAATATGTAAATTAACCAAGTTTCTTAATTTAGGCATGCTCTCCGGTAAAATGTAAATTATATCCCCGCGGGATTTGACCCGCGGGGTAAGACCCCGCGTCTAGGTTTTCCTTTATTAAAGCCCTGAATAGTGGAATTGATATCATATTTAGTTTTTAATACATTTATTAATAATACTACCTCCTGTAAAGTAAAACTATCTGTACAAAAGATTAATCTTTTGTTTAAGATTGCTCCATCTTCCATAATCTAATGAGCCAAAGAGACTGGAGTTAATAAATTATAGATATTATCAGGAACTACTTTAACCTTATTTTTATAAAATAAATCATATAGTTCATTAAAACAAGGTAATAATCTGGTACCAAATAATAAGCCATAATTAATATTTCCCCTTCGCTCAGATTTTACAATATTTGGAAGACTAGAACAATAATGAGAAAGAGTCATGAATGAATGAATTACATAATATGCTCGAATAATAGATTGTTAATCGAAATCTAGTGTTAGAATTTAAACTATATCTTTCTAACCAACCATCTGATAAGAGTTTACCTACTACCATTGAGTAATGATCTGGAGGTAAAGAGACTAATTTTTGTAAACTTACAGGAAATATTCCCATATTTACCGTCGAACCTAAATTTGTACCATAAGGCACTAAACTTGTACAATTACTAAACCCGAATTTGGAAGTTTTAAGGAGTTTAGTCACATTTGTAGTTATAGTTCGTTTAATCATATGATTAAAGTCAATTTTTACTTTGCCTTTAATATATACTAGTAATATATACTTGGACTATCTCTTAGTCTATAGGCAAAACCTGTTGACATGTCCCTGTGGGGCAAGTCTTAATAGACTTCTTGCATATAGTCTCTGAGGTTTATTAGTTAATATTACCTGCTGATTGCTTTAAATTAATAAATTATTACCATTTAGGTATTATTAATCGAAAAGTATTTCAGCATATAGCAAGATTCAAATAATATTAAACGATATTTGTTTAATATTAATAAGGGCAACCAATAACGTGTTTACCAGTAACGATAAATCGAATATGAGTTCCAACTGGAACTACTACTCGATTATCAACTTCTAATAGTCGTAATTGACCTTCTTCTAAGTCATCTGTAGGAACTAGATAAGAATCAAACTCAATAGATTCTCCATCTTCGTTTACAAAGTCAGAGTACTCATAAGACCAATACCATTGATGTCCTAGTGCTTTAATAGTCATTGCTGGATCAATAACTTCATCCATTAAGTAAAGTAATTTGAAACTAGGGAAAGCAATAGCAACTAATACTAGAGCAGGAGTAATAGTCCAAATTAATTCAATTAGAGTACCGTGATTATGATATTTGTAAACAATTTTATTTTTATTAGAACCAAATTTTAAGATAACTGATGATAGCATCCAAGAAACTCCAAAGAAAATAATTACTAGATAAAACATAATCTGATCATGTAATTCTACAATACCCTCAAACGAAGGTGATGCACCATCTTGGAAAGCCCATTGCCAAGGCTCAGGAGCATCATTCCAAACTGGAGTAATGATATTTAATGATTTAAGCAGATTTAACATTTTTTCTAATAATGATGTCCATAAAATAAATTTAAATATTCCCCGGCTACCACGCCGAAGGCGATGGTCGCCGGTTGTAAATCTAAATTAAATAAATATTGACTTTATCTCCAAAGAGGGCTAATACCCGAGTCTCGCTGGGGTCTGCCCCAAGCCCCCGGCAGGAGGAAAGGGCAAAATTTTTTTAAATTAAATTTTAAAATTAAAATTTAATTTTAAGCCCTCGGGGCTTTAGCTTTTTTTCTATTTAAGAATGGAGAAAAGTACAATTTTTCTAAATGAAATATGAAAAGCTAATAAGGCAATATCTGCTTTAAATAGCTTGCATATGTAGTACACGAATATTATTTTGTACCTGCGCGTTTTGCGCGAGTTTAGAAAGATTAATTTTAATTTAATTGTATCTATAAAACAGACTTGGAAATGTACTTGAATTTAGTAAATTAAGCTACAACAAGCTTATTTATTAGGCTAAGGTTAGTGTAAATCAATAGCATCTTTTAGATAAGAACAAGTTAAAATAGTAAATACATAAGCTTGAAGAATAGCAATACCAAATTCTAGACCTGCTAGAGCAGTTAAGAATAATAAAGGTAATAAACTTACTAATAATAAAACTGGTCCAGCAACTACCATTTTCCAAGTGAATGTAGAAATAATTTTTAATAAAGAGTGACCTGCAATCATATTAGCCATATATATATCATTAGTTTCCATTAAGATTATTATTAAGTTTATACAATATAGAAGGTAAAATATGTAAATTAACTAATTTTCGTAATTTAGGCATACTTTCTGATAAAACATAGATTATAGCCCCGCGGGGCGGTACTTGACCCGCAGGTAAGACCGGGGTCTAGGTCTATTATTATTCATGTGAATAGATGCATTAATATCATATTTAATTTTTAAGACATTAATTTTACTACCTCCTGTAAAGTAAAACTATCTGTACATAAGATTAATCCTTTATTCCTGATTGCTCCATCTCCCATAATCTAATGAGCTAAAGAGACTGGAGTTAATAAATCATAAATATTATCAGGAACTACTTTAACTTTATTTTTATAGAATAAATCATAAAAATCATAAAACAAGCTAATGATCTTGTTTTAAATCCTACACCATAATAAGTTACTCCTTTAACTTTAGCCCGGGGGCTAATACCTCATCTGGTAAAATACCCGAAGGGGCTTTAGATTTAACTGTATATGGAATATTAGAACAATAATGAGATAAAATCATAAATGAATAAATTACATAATCAGCATGAATAACAGATTGTTTAAATAAGAATCTAGTATTAGAGGTTGAGCTATATCTTTCTAGTCAACCATCTGATAATAATTTACTTACTACCACAATAATAATATGGAGGTAGAGTAATTAATTTTCGTAAACTCACAAGGAAAAATCCTATATTTAATGTTGAACTTAAATTTGTACCATAGGGTACTAAACTAGTACAAGAAGTAGGATTATATTTAGGAGCTCTGTCTCCTTGATCTGCTAATCTAGGCCCAGGGGGGCCTGACCCCTTGGGCTAAGCCCGCGGGGCTAGAATTCTATTTATTCTCTTTAAGAATAAACATAATTCATGACCTTGGACCTCCGGGACAAGTTTGTTAAAACAAGTTCGTCTAATAATTTAATTAAATCCAATTAATGAGTTTGCTCTCATTGTAATCTTAATGTATATACTAATGATATATACTTGGACTATCTCTTAGTCTATAGGCAAAACCTGTTGACATGCCCCTGCGGGGCAAGTCTTAATAGACTTATCGCATATAGTCTCTGAGGAAATATTATAATTTCCTGCTGATAACTTTATCCTATAAATTATTACTATTAAAGTATCATAGAATTATAAAAGTTTACCAGCATATAGCGATATTCAAATTTACTTAATATTATTGAAGTAAATAAGGGCACTAATGATGTATTACCTAATCGAACTCCTAAAGAAACTGCTCGTGCTAAGTAAGAAATCAGTTCAATTGCAACTAATAGGAATACTAATCCAAATGGAGTTCCAGCTGGAATGAAGAAAGCAAAGAAACCTAATCCATGTCGTTGGAATCCAATAATAGTTACTCCAATTAGAATAGCTGTAGATAAACTTAAAGTTAATACACTCCCTTCTTTAACATAATTATATTTATAAACAATAATTTAAATAATTTATTGTTGTAAATCTTTAGTCGAAGTAAGATAATAAGTTTTTCTATATAACTTACCAGAATCAATATATTTGACAATGGTTCTATTATCAGCATTTAATTCTTTACATGCTTGATAAATTGAAACATACTCAGCATACAATGTAACTTTATCTGATAGCCATACATACACTGGTTTACCTGTATCCCACTTTGGATTATTCTTAAGCATTCTTAATATTGCCGCTTCTCTTTCTGCTTGAGTCGGAGAATAACCATATCGAGGATTTAACTCACCACGTTTAGTTGCTGCAATCTTTTCTCTAGTTTCAGGAGATACTAGTCTACCAGTAATACCTTTTCCGATGGCGGCACGATGCTCAGAAGATAATCGTTTACCTAGTGAATTAGGTACACCAGCTGTAGTTGAAAAATTATATACTGGTTTATATTGATCTAAGTAATATTGTTCTCTACTAATTAATTCAGATCGAATTGTTGAATTATCCTCATTCGATTTATCAATATATTCTAAAATCAATAATAAGAATCCGTTATACCCATATTTTGTAATTGCTCTTGCCAATCTTAAATTAATACCATGAGTATCTTTTGGATGTTCAACAGCCCAAGCTACTCTACCTGGTGAAAGATATGCTTGTAATCTTTCTTTACCTGAATTTGTACTACCAATATAATATTCATCAGTTACCGTATTATACCAACAATATACACAAGCTTTATCTTTCAAATATAAATAGATAGTTGATCTATTTTCATAAAGATCATGGTAAATCATTTTACTATTATTTAGTAATTGTGTTTTAATCAAATTACTATATTCCGTTTGAGAAGGAATATAATATTCCAAATCCTCAGAGGGAGAAGAATCAACAGTTAAGTCCAATTCGTCCTGTTTAATAGAATCATTAATACCAAAATTATTTGAACTATTATCATTAGAATTATTACTTGAACTATTATCATTAGAATTACTATTAGACATTAATAATAATGATAAATTTTTTACATCTAATTGAGTATAATAGATAACTGTTAAATATACAGCCAATAAACCAATATTTAATAATAAATATAGTGCACTACCATTTTATTATAAATTGTTTAAGAAGGGAAGATCATATCTTCATCCATAATAATGGAGTATTGCATGTGATCGTTGAGGTTTCTTAGATATTAAGCAATAATTTTAATATCATCATAGTTACCTGCTAATCATCCTATCTACTAGATTATTACCGTTAAGGTACTATTAGATATTGAAGATTCTTAGCATATAGCAACATTATTGTATCTTAATTACTTAAGATACCATCCCGTTGAGATGAGAAGTAGCAGTGAAAGAATAAGGAACTAAACCAATTAGATTACTAAATAAAACAAGATTAAATAAAGCAAAAATAAATGGTACATATGCTTCGTTAGCTGATCCTACTTGTTCTCGAACCATATTTAGGATAGATCCATAAACAGATTCAGAATGAATACCCCATCGAGAAGGGATTACATAACCATTATTTCGAGATAAGATATTCATACCAATAATAATAGTTACTACTAAAATTAAGTAGAATCCGATATTAGTTAAAGATAATTTAGTAAATCCAAAGATTGGAGCTAAAATAAATACAAAATCATTAATTTCAAATTGCTCTAGTGGATTGTTAACTAAGAAAAGAGTAGCTAAAGTTGACATTTTATTTATAAAAAAGTACATTTGTATCAAATCGGTACCTCTAGTTCTCATTAATAAAGTATATTATTCTACCTTTTCAAAACCTAGACTCGCAGACAGATGTTAACTTAATAATTAAGGTATTGAGCCTTAGTAAAAGATTGAATAATTACTTTTTAAAATGAATAAGAATCTATTTTCTACCTTGAGTGAGAGAACGGATGTAAAACATCAATCCAGATAATAATATCTGGACTACTTCATTACTCAATCCGAATTTATTCGGATTAGAAAGAAGTAAAGTACCTTACTTTTATTGTCATTTAATTATATCTTATAATTATCTTAAAAAGTACTGGTAGGGAGCAATAAAATACATAATCTATTATGACTAGATAAATTAAGAAATGTAATTAATTTAAATTAATTTTAGATAAAGAAGGATCCTTAGTAAATTTTAAGGCTCCTTTTGATCATTCATACACAAATCCAATTGTTAGGATAATTAAGAAGAAGATAACAACCCAGAATCCCATAGTAGAAATTTCATATAAAGAAACAGCGAATGGGAATAAGAATAGAACTTCTAAGTCAAATATGATAAAAAAATAGCAACTAAATAAACTACACTAAATTTTTGTCGTGCATCTCTTTATATTAATAAAGGCATTATAAAAGCATATAGCCTTAATAGAATAAAAATTCAACAAGGGTTTAATCGAAGTTGAAACGGTACTTTCAAAATCTGAAATCTATATAATACCTTAAGTTATGGCGGTAGATGACTATGATGAGTATATATATAAAAATTTTTTTAAATCAATAACTTTTAATTAATATATAGTACAATTAGTTCCCTTAAATATCTATAGATGAGGGGGTAACCAAGAATAATACAAATTATTAAAATACTCATCCACTAATAGGAAGATGATGAAAAATACTGTTTTCAACAATTATTTATCGATTGCCCTAGATTTCCTTAGAATTCCTGCGATTAATCCTTACCAAAATTTTGGCTGATTATTTCATGATTATTCATTAGCAAGTTAATTTAATTAGTTCAGATATTTATGATTCACCACAAGATCTATATAGCTTAATGTTAGATCCAATTAATGAAGAAATTAAAAAGCTTGTTGAATCAGATTCAAAATATTCAAGTTTAGCTAATATTAAATTAAACAGAACAATTGTAAAAAGAAGTCTTATGACTATTTCTTACGGTGTTACTGTAAAAGGAATTTATGATGGGTTAATGAAAGAACATTTTGAATTCGATTATAAGGCTGGATCTATTTCATTTTATAAACTTAAAGATTCTATTGATTCTATTGATTGTGATGTTAAATTAACAGCTAAGGATATTTATCAATTAGCTAAAATCATTTATAACTCATTATTTAAAGTTCATCCTGATCTAGAGTTATTGGTTAATTATTTTGATAAATTTGTTGAATTATTCAACAATTTGGGTTTACCTATTACTTGGTTAACTCCATCAGGGTTATTAATTAATCAACAATATATTAATTTTAGTAAAATAACTTTATCTACAAAAGTTTTAGGTAAATCAAGAAAAGTTAATGTTAATGTGCCTGTGAAGGATTCTTTCGTGTTAAACAATTAAATTCCTTTGTACCTAATTTTGTTCATTCTATGGACGCTACACATTTAGCATTATTAGTAAATGATATTATTTCAAAATATCCAGATATGAATCTTTTAAGTGTCCATGATTGTTTTGGTACAAGTGCAAACTCTATTAAAATTTTAAAAAATCTAGTAATTAGTTCATTTATTAAAATCTATGGTAATAAATATTTTATTAGTGAATTACATAACTTCTTTATTATTTATATTAAAAGAAATTTTAAAGTTAGCGAAGATAATAAGTATGTAGAAAATTTAAATGGTGAATTATTTGAAATTCCAGAAAAACCTAAATTAGGAAAATTAGAGATTGCAAATGAATTAATGAAATCAACTTATTTTATTAACTAATTATTGTGATTCAACTACCTCATAAAAAAGAGATTTCTTTTTTACCCTCATTATCCATCTAATGGATGATGGGGGGTTTTTTTATTGATTATTTCTACTGATAGAAATAATTTCAATTTTAATATAAATAAATTCCTTGAATTATTAATTATTATTGTATACTTGTAATCTAGGTTAATTCTTAAAATATAATGTAATTACATTTTCAAACACGGATTGTTTGAAAAAAATGGGTAGCCTTGTTATACTACCAAAAAAACTTTAAGGTTTTTTATATAATTTATTAAGGAATAAAGCTATATACAAGTATGTTAAAAAAAATGAATGAAAACGATGTCGTTTTCATTCATTTTAATTATTTATTATTTAAGTTATATAAATTATTTATTTTAAATAACATTATTTTTTAATAAATCTACTTACTCCTCTATATACTGTATACAAAATATTTTTTATAGTTTTAGCTCTATTAATAGTTGGAAGAAAAATATATTTATTCTTATTGTTATTGTTAATTTCTGTTATAGTATTAATACACTTATTGGTAAATTTTAATCCTAAATTTAAGTAAAATAAATTTTTTAAGATATTTAAATGTTTACAGATCTTATTATAATTTTTATAAAATATAATAGAAGAACCTACAAAAACTCCCATTCCTATTATAAACTTCAAAGGAATTTCTATTTTAATATATTTATATTTAGAATATCTTTTTTCAAATTTTAAATTATAATTTTTAGTCATTTTATTATATAAAATAAAAATTATTTTTTATTATTTAAATTATTTAAATCTAAATCTTATTGAAATAAATATTGTTAAGTAATTTATTCTATAATGATTAATTATTACCTTTATTAAGATATCCAATTGCAAGTGCAACTGCAGCTTATGCTAGAATGTATATAAATAAATTCAAACATTTACCCGGAAATGTTATTATTCTGACACAGATTCATTAGTATTACAATATCCATTGTCAAATGAATTTATTGGAGATAATTTAGGAAAATTTAAACTGGAATTTGAAAAGATTAGATTAGGAATTTTCCCTGATCCTAAAGTCAATTATATGCTTCTTTCTAAACCAGTGGGGGAAAATTATGAAGTAAAAAGAGCAAAAGGAATAGGAACAAATATGCCAAGAAGTTTCTACTGGGATTTATACAATTTGAAAACAATTAATTTAAAAAATGAAAAATGGACTAAAGCCCCGCGGGCTTTTAGCCCAAGGGGTGGCCCCCTTTGGCCTAAAGATTGGAGAGAAGGGGAATTAAGATTATTATCTTCAGAGATGAAAATGAGAATGTTAAATAATAAAATAAATTCCTATAATAAGAAACGGTTAGTATGTGTTCAAGCGTAAAATTAAATACTTATAGTTTAGATGGTATTAAAAATAATAATTCAGGGGGTAAAGAGATAAATGAAAATTAGGGATACAAGTGATTAATTTGTAATATCGATAAAAATTATTAGTATGTATTTAAGCGTTTTGGTAAAAGCTCTTATGCAAGTTTAAGGAGTTATAATAATGAAAGTGTCTAGGTAAATAGTCTAAAACTTTATAAAATAAGATTGTTGAAGAAGAAGAAGATAGTACTTAGAAATCCTATTAATATATAATACTTATCCTATTAAGAGTTAATACTTAGAAATCCTATAAATCTATAAAAGGGGGGTCATTAATTAGAATTAATTAATGACCTAAGAGAAATAATAATTAAATTAATTTAAATTAATTTTAGATAAAGAAGGATCCTTAGTAAATTTTAAGGCTCCTTTAGACCATTCGTAAACAACAATTTCTTAAGTTATAATTAACTCCGGATGATACCGCCATGATTTTCATCATGGTTGGGACTATTTCTTCATTCATTTAGGTTATAAACATAAGAATGTCTTATATGTAGTCTCTGAGGTCCTCCGGCCTCAGACACTCGGCCCGCCGG
>JSYX01000026.1:0-20809 GCA_000787465.1 Thermomucor indicae-seudaticae
GCGGGAAGGTACGTAGCCGGTATTAGAAAAATTTTCTCTAACCCAACGTTTACCCGATTGGTCCCTTAGAACTGATGTATGATGGTGTGATATGTGAGAGATGTATGTCGGATACGACAGGCTCTCATGAACCGCAGTTCTCCATTAGGCTTTGGTACACTCGTTGGTGCCCATATTAATACATCGACTTCCTCCTGCCCATCTTCGATCAAGATTTGATTTATCTAACGTCTGCAGCACTCTCCCGTTATCTTTCCTCTTCTTCTATTTTTTAACCTTTTTCGATTTCAAAACACCTTGATGTTTCGAAGCCTCCTATGTTTGCGCTCGTGTGCAAGACCGTGAACCTCGGTTGCAACAACGTTTTCAGCCTGATTCTGCAGCGCATCCAAAAGAATAAAACAAGTCCATCGAATTCAGTGAAATTGTCTTTTCGGCTTAGAGATTGTTTATTGACACTGCACCTCATTGCCTTGTTCAACGACTCTCACTGCACGGATTGAATTATTTTTATCTGCTTGTCTATTGCTTATTTTTTGGCTCAAGTACCTGTACCTCTCCGCCCTGACAGTTGGCATATCATCCGTGTTGCAAATGGATACTGCTATGACGTTATGTCTTCAATGTCAGAACTCCAGGCTTTCATAGCAACAACAGCTAAAGCGATCAAGAGTGGCACATTCAAGCCGTTGAAATTTACGGATCCGCGGGGTGCAAGACGCTTCAGTATATTACCTGTTTACTCTTTTCAAGCTCGACATGTGATGCTTGATATCCAAGCGCTAGGAAAATTGTTGACTGAAAGCGGTTTGCGATCGCAAAAAGACGGGTCCCTCAGCCAACATAATGTCCGTCAAGAATATTTCAAACTCTTTGATATGGCAAAAATCGGCTGCCCTACACTGGAATCCCTCGAAAACGAGCACAAAATGTTTTGGTAAGTAGATAAGCTAGCTTGGTATACAATTGGTTATATTCATTTTTGGTCCTTCTAGGGACCGCATCATGACTGGCGGCTACGATGTATTTTTTATATTTACGAAACCAAAAAAGAACAAGGCAGGGAAGCAGCTAGAGCCATCCGCATTCAAAGATATCGTCAACGACGAGAATACTATCGTCTGGGGTGTGGATCCCGGGGTAAGCGAGGTCTTCGTAGCCGTAGATGGCGACGCTGGCAAACCACACCGGATCCGTCGTATTTCAGCCGAAGAGTATTACGATATTTGCGGCTTCAGCAACGCCACTGAAACACGAAAGGAGTACCTTGACCAAAATCCAGACACGAAGAAGCTCATTGACGGCATTCCAAAGTAAAGAACAGCATCACTGCAGACTCTTATAAAATCCATCACATATCGTTTGGAACACCATCAGACAATCTGCGCGTTCTATGATAAGAATTTCCGGTAATTATTACAGCCTTATGGCAGCTTCCTGTGGGCTTAATTTAAACCTTTTGCTTTCCAGTTATAATAAGCTCAAGCTCAAGTCTTACATGAATAAACAGAAAGGGCTTTGCGAGTTATCGAAGTGCTTGCTTGGAGGAAGCAGAAAGTATGCGCCACGCGAGGGAGTCAACCAGCAAGAAAAAGCTTGCGAGGATAAGCACCAGCCAGAAAAATGGAGGCCAAACCAACCGTGGGATGTTGACGCGGATGCCAAAAAGCCAGTAGTCGTTGCATTTGGAAATGGAAATTTCAGTGGTTCAATGAGAGGCAAAATTACCGCACCAACGAAAAGTGTGTTTACGGCCCTAAAACAATTGGCAAGCCAAAAGAAGGTAAGGTCATATCCTTCTGTATTGTACACATGACCTTGAACTTTTTCGTATAGACGCCTCTCATAATTTGTAAGGTCGATGAATATATGACATCGCAAATATATCCAGAATACCATTCCGGAACTCTTGAAAACGTTCAAGATGACTGTAAATCAAAGCTCCACGCCGTACTCAGGTGCACAGTCTGCTGAACGACGTGGAACAGAGATGTAATGGCCGCCACGATGTCACAATGCAGCAATCAAAGGCCATACGCATTCAGACGATGAATGAATATCCGCCCTTGACTGGCAGATATCCAGTAACCTAGTTAATTAAAAATAAAGAAAAGACAAAGATGTGCAAAATACTGAACAAACATCCTTTACTTAAATATCTATCTTGACTGGGGCAGCTTACGCCGCATGATACACGCACTTGTAGCAAACCCCTACAAACACAGAGCTATCCAGAACTTGATGATGTTACTCTGATGCGATCCTGGTTATAATGAGAGATACTGAATATTGTCCACGGGGCACTTGTAGATATCTAGCAAAATCTTGCGAAGAGAAGATCTAGAACTTCATGATGATACACATATGCGTTCACCATTTTGACATAGATGCTGAATACTCTTCATACTTGTGCGATTCACCCAAAAAGTCAAATGAGAAATGAAATTCGTCCAAAAGGTTCTTTGCCAGCAGCGCCAAAAGATAATCGACGGAGTATAGAGCGCCCTCAGAGCTGCCATGAAGCTGGCTTTGTTGATCATTTTTAATGCAGACTCTTCACATTCAATCCCCTCAAAAGAGCAAGGCCGTTCCGCCCGATCAAAGTAAATGCCAACTTCAATTTGATTATGCTCCAAGTGCCGACAACATTGACTTCAACTTGCTGATCCTTTTTCATGGCTTGGGTAAATTGCCCATTTATTCGGAACAACAGAGCATTACGAACTAACGGCAGGATGTTTAGGTGATTCAAAGACACCGTTTACAAAATTGGCAGAAAAGCTAAAACTGCCGCAAACAGCCACACTTGCCGTTCAAGCACCTGAACCTGTCCCATACATGGACAATTGTTATCAGTGGCATCCAAGTTTCGATTTCCTCACTGGTGAACGTAACGTATCTGGCCCCCTTCCGCTCCCGCGTGCATATATAACATGCGATAGCTCATTTTGCGTCCTCCTTTAGTTCTGACACCTGCTCACCCGGAAAGACTCAAGGGTCTGCTACGAACTCGAAAACTCGTGCTTGAACTCCTACATCACCTCATTGATTATTCCGGATTCGATCCATCTCGCATATTTCTGTTCGGGTTTTCACAGGGTGGCACTGTAGCTTTGGATGTCGCGTTATTTGGCGATATTCGAAACCTGGGCGGCGTCGTGAGCATTAGCGGATACTTGCTGGATGAGCAAAAGGGAGAAAAGAAGGTCGGGAATGGCTATGGTGGCTACATTCTAGTCACGCAAGGTGATAATGATCCGGTCGTAGGAAGCAAAGCCCAGGCCGAAAAGAAGGTGAGTGACAATTTCTTCTTATGGTACCTACATGGAGTATTGCAAACTCAAGAGTTCGATGCATAGTTCCAAATGATCAAGAACCTTTGCTCCACTTCTGCCATTGTATCACAGGTTTTTATACCTGGCAAAGACCATTCAATGCCTAAATCGGAAACCGAATGGCGGCACATCCACACATTCTTTGCAGAACGTATACCTCGAAGAAATCTACAGTTGGAAAGTATGTCCGATGTATATCTTGTCAATAATCCGTCCACATGAATGTTCTTTACTGGTCACCCCAGCCATCACCAAATGGAACGCAGCTCGCTTTTCGACACCATCGGTCTCTCAGCAGTCTAACTGCATTCTTACTCGCGACAGTTTGGGTCTCCATAGTCTATGAAAACCGTGAGATTATTATTCCGCGTGCTGCTTAACCCATGAGTAATCTGTCAAAAAAAAGCGAAACTTACCGAAATGCAGTTTTCGAACGCATTGATGTAAATGACACCTGTCTCAGAGTCTTCTTCTTCTTCCTCAAATCCATGGAGCAATATGGGCGGCCATAATGTTTCGCCTTTTACAGGATACAACTCGGGAAATGCTTCCCAAGTCTTGGTAAATGTCCAGCTTCGGTTATGGAACAATTGATCAAGCAGTTCGTCCGACAAGGGTTCATGCGAAAAAATTTTTACAACGCTCTCGCCCGTATCCGGAAACCGCTTGTGAATACCAAATGTTGTAAACGGTGGCGTACTATTCGCAAAGTTACTGGCTATACAGATTTAAAGTCCATGATCCTCTTGCCAGGAAAAGATAGATAGCAATTGACGACTGACTTACTCAAGGGTGTACCCGTGGTGACAATCAAGTTCGGTAACGTATCATCGGTGCGTCCGAAATAAGACGGATCCACCACACCAGCAATCATGGTAACATGGACCTTGTGGTATTCACGAATAGCATGGGCCGCGGCAGGAAATGGCATTTCAATTCCACTCGAGTGCTGATAAACGCAAACAACTCGTCAATATACATGGCTTTCTCTCTTCTCAGACAGTTTAAAGTACTTGCCAATGGAGCCGCAAGTAAAACTGCATCATACACGTGCTCCTCACCGTCGTCTGTCAAAACAACATAACGTCCGATAGGTTCTCCATATTCGTTAAACTCTGTTGTATTCTGGATGGCCACCACACTTGTGCCCAGTTGCAATATCGCGCCTGAGCGTTTGGCGAACTCTTCAAAGATCTGGAAGTTGCCACCCACGGTTGAGCTAGCTCCTCCTGTCGACATCGATACCTTTCACAATTGTCTCACTGTTATAACGTGCTATCTATAAGCATCATCATCGTCACGCAATATATTTGTTACCAAGGCACCAAACGCATGCACCGCGTCCACCTCCTGTCCGTAGTTTGCTCGCGTACCCGTCTGCACAATCTCGCGCACAAACCGCTGGCTGAATCCGTGCCGGACCTCGAGATACTCTGACGCTGTTTCATTGACAAGACGCTCCAGGCCCATTTGCTTCAGGGCAGACGGTACGTCGTAGAAGGGCACGGCATCTTTGTCTTTATATGTGCCCTGAGCGAAGGTATCAATGATGGGTCTCAAGTGATTGCGAAACTGGATGGGCGTGTATCCATAACGCCATAGGACCTTGAGCAAATCCCAATAATCGTTACCAGTTTCCTCATACAAGAACTTGCTTCCATCCCAGATACCCAATCCACGCGCAGTCGGCGCATCGGCATCCGACTTTTCTCTGGCTAGCCCGAACCTCTCGGTTGCATTCATCAGGTTGTAGTTCACGTCCACATAGATAGAAGCGCCAAGCTCCATAAAGCCAAGAGACGGGTCTCCCTTGATATGCACCACCGTGCTTCTTCCACCAATATAGTTTTCTCGTTCGTATAGTGTTGTGGAAACTCGGATATTGGATGGCTGCTGGTGGTGGTCAGGAAAAGCGTTCTTGAGCCAGTACGACGCCGAAGTCCCAGCAGCGCCGCCTCCTGAAGAAGGCAAGGTAATTCTTGTACTCCATTCTTTCAACCAAAAGCAATGCCTCCTCACCAATGATGGCCACCCGTTTCTCTGTCGCTGCTCCTCCCGCTCGCAGCACCTTTTGTTCGAATGCATCTCCTCTACAACATGTCGCAAGGGCCATTAGCCCCATCAGCGTAGCAGTAGTCAAAAGCATATCGGTATTTGAAAGGACAACAGAGAAGAGGAACGTAACAAGGTTTCGGGAGGAATTTCTTTCTTTCTAGTGTGGGAACGCAAAAAGACTTACAGTCTCTGCACTAAAACGTTACATCGCTCAAATCACCTGTCGTTCCAAAACGTTACTTAATACGATGGATAATGTCTCTTATGCTTTTCCATTACCTTCAATTCCATTTAATGCGTGCAAGATAAAGACCATGAAGTTGGCTGCCATTTGCATTCCAAAACCTCTATAAAGTCCCTGGATACCCCATCCGCCTTTGTTATCATTCTTCTTCTGTTTGGGCTTAGGTTGTGGTACGAATAAATCTTCTTCATCACTGCTACTGCTACTACTACTGGTATTACTGCTTCCGCTTCTGTTGCTGCTGATGACGTTCTTGGCAGCAGGCGATGGCCGTGTGCCTTCTTCCTTCATAATCTTGTACAGCGCATCAAATATGCCCGAGTAAGGAACAGGCCGGATCGCCACGGTGGTTTCAAACCGGGGTTCTTTGGGCAACTGAGGCACTTGACAATGAAGGCGTTTCCGTATCGTTTCAAGCGGTAGCGTCACAAGCAGGCCCAAAGTGCTCATGACCAGTTCAGCAGCGCTGTAAACCATGGGCGCATCCGACGCTGAAATACCCAGTGTGCGATCGATGACAATCGGGATACTGGTGGATATCAGCGGACGTATCGTGTGGTATAAAATCGTTGGCGCCAGGTTTTTGGATAGATAGATATTGCGCACACCGCCTTCTTCACGGCTCATGCTTCGCAATGCTTGCAGAATGCCCTTATTGTACTTGCGGTTTAACGGCGAAGCAGACTGCACAATAAACCTTGTCCGGAGTATTTCTAGTGGACTTAGGAGGACACCGATCACCACATGGCTGGCAATCAATGTAATCATGTTGGGCGCAACGTTATCAAGGTGTGTTAAGGGTATGGTGTCGTCGTATAAACCGAAAATATCGTTCAGTAGACTCTCGAGGCCTGGCTGTAAAACACTCCATAACAATTCGTGTATCCAAGTTATCCTTTGCCCTTTAATGAAAAGTAGAAGAAACAAAGATTCAGTCATAATCCACACTTATTCCTCTATGATCCAACACACTCACCTTTGAACAGTGACTTCCAGCCTTCTGTGGGTTGCTTAACGATTCGTCCCAAAATATCCAATACACCGCCTTCCATTGGAGCCATCTGATGCACAGGCCGGCTGCTTTCATCATACACGCTCCTTGCATATGGATGATCATTTGTGCTGCTACAGCTACGCTGTGGTTTCCATTGCTGTTGCTGACTTGCAGATGGACTGCCAAAGAAGTCGCCGTCGTCTTCGTCTTCCGAGGAAGATGCATCTTCTTGCTAAAAGGATAAACAAGAAAAAGAAAGATATCGTCAGGTCTTCCTTCGCTTTTTTTTTCAACCAGAGTCTGCTGCATATATCCAGTCTGCCTTACATTGTGGGCTGTGCTGGTGGTCGTCGTTGTTGCTCCGTTGGAAACCGCAAACACCTCAACACTTTGATGCGGTGCATACTGGACTTGTAACAATGTCGTTCCAACGTCAAAGGGACTCGTACACATTGTCATGAAATACTTGAATGCCGCAAAACTCGCAAACTTGACGGCTGTGTTCTTGAAGGGCGTTTCTTCATGATCGAAAACCTCAGGCGTGTGCCCTGGAATGGTATCGTTGGAAGGCAATGAGGTGTAATTATGCTGGTGATGCAGTCCAGGTGTATAATACGGTCGTAGTGGATTGTAGACTACACGCCCGCCATTTCCTTCGTTAAAGTAAGACGTCATGTACTCTGACATGGTGTGTGCAGTAGACAAATGAAAACGATCCCAGTATGTCAAGTATTTTCACAGTCAGTCAAGTTACAGCTTTTGTAACCACAAAAGTGCATATCCCCCCATGTCATACATGAAGAGGCATGAAGTGCACCCTTATCGCACATAAGGCTATTAAAGCACAGTACTACTGAGGCAAACGCGCTGCGTCCGTTCATTACACCGAATTAACCCTTTTGACAATTCAATGGACGAGGTTGGCCAGTTGACACGCTGTATCCCCACTAGTGCGGGTAAACAACACTGGTAGTGGAACACTTCAAGCCAATTTACACACATCCACGCAAGCAGTTATGCACCCATAATGATGTGTAAATAAAAATAGTCACCATGATCTTTATTACTTCTGTTCTTGAAAGTCAACTTACCATCGAATTGCCTTTAACGACATGACATTACCTTTTATCGTCTATATCTCTTCAGCAACAGGTTGAGAAGGGAATAAAACGAGTCGTGTCCGCGTTGAATGCTGTATCATCTGAAGGTTTTGGATAACGCAGCGAGCCCATGTTTCATCTTGTCTAAAGAGCTTGCCGGTACCTGAATCAAGGAACGGAATCGTCATATCACATGCTCCAATAATTGGTCGCGACAAGTTGACAAGTGTTGCAACGGAACGGGAACGGTGCACCACAGATCTGCAATGCTGACGTTAACCTGTTTCGGCATTTTAAAAGCATTGATACTGACTGAGGATGCAAATATTGTAACGATACTGCCACGTTGTACCGCTAAGAGGAACAGGGACGTTCTAAAACACTCATCAATATGTGAAAGCTGCATACGTAAACTAGGTGAAACTATTTGTCGCTTTGTCGCGCAGCTTTAGGAAAGGAATGTGTGTGTGTGTGTGTGTGCATGCAGTGACAAGCCGTAGCTGTAAAAACTGCTGCTGCTGCAACAGGCTGACGTCTGCTGACGGGAAAACAGCGGAAAAAATTGATTGAGGGAGAAACAGTAATTATGGTTTCTGCTGAAAAGAGGCGCAATTGTTCTTCATTCGACAACTACTGAACTGAACAAATCATCATAGAGCACGGGTTTGGCTGAAAACTGGATGAGGATTGGTTTCTCTTTCTCCTATGCCGAAAACTAATAAGGCGATCTCGGACGAGGTGGGTAAGGATCGTATCTTGGGGGAGGTGCGCGACGGTCATAACGGTCATAACGGTCGTAACCACGGTCATAGCCACGGTCGTAACCGCGATCATAACCACGGTCATAACGGTCGCGATCATAGCCACGGTCGTATCTTGGAGGATCGTAGCGATCCAGGTAGGCCCTATCATAGTAGCGGTCATATCTGGGGTCACCGCCACGAGGTGGTCTAGCTTCATAACGAGTGTCATAATAGCGGTAGTCAGAACGAGGGTAAAAGCGGTCTATAGACCGTGCTGTACAAGAGGCGTAGAACGACGACCATGAGCAAACCATAGTTGTTGTCTGACAGCGTCTAGACAGAACGGCGCTTTTTCCCCAGAACATGTGTTAATGATACTTACGTCCACGTTTCGGAGGGCCATAGTAGCGACCAGGGGTTGGTGTTCTAGGTCTGGATCTTCTTGCCTTTTCAACCGTCACCACACGACCATCCACTTCAGTGCCGTTGATAGCGGCCATGGCTCTGTCAGCATCCTCCGTGGAAGCCATGCGGATAAATCCAAAACCACGTGATTCGCGAGTATGGGGATCATACATAACTTCTGCTTTTTGGATCTGGAAAGGGTATGCCAAGTTACGCCTTGAACGTGGCTTAGAAACTTTTTGTTCCTGTACACTTACCTTGCCATACTTGCTGAAAAGGTCTTCCAAATCTGCACTGTTGGTTCTCATTGACAAGCCGGTGATGAACAAATTGTCACCAGGGTTGATGTCAGAATCACGGCTTCAAAGAAAGTAACGCTCCATCAGTAACGCTCGTCTTTTGACCTGGGGTCGTACAATAAAAACTTACGGCGCATCTCGGGAGCGGGAGCGGCTCCTGTACCGGCTTTCCGTGTGCCCACGTCCAGGAGAACGCGATCGAGACCGGCTGCGAGGGCTGCGTGGTCTCTCATCTGAGTAGCGTTGATCTCCTGAAGATGAAGACATTTATTAAAAAGATGACCAACTTCTTGTGCGTTTGAGCAATCCTACCACCGTTCTCGATTTCACTCATCTCGGATCTTGCGAGAAAAAAAGCGAAAAATGCTCCTCAAACGGAGCGATTTTTTGCCAACGCCATCAAGCGGCGGGGTTCCGCAACGTCATAAGTAGTCACACTACCAATTTCATTGGTTGATCTTCCAGTGCATGCCGTCTGCTTTGCTAGTTTGCTGAAGAATGACAGGTCAACAAGGTGGAGAATGTCTTTAGTGAGCTTCACCGACAGGAAGACGTAATCTCCTGAGCTTCATGAGAAGAGATTGGCTGCTTGTCTTGCTTGTTCCTCAAGGATCGGATAATGCACCTACTTCCGTAAAGATTTTCATCAGATAACAGAGCCTTGACCAGGCAGAATGTAATAAACAACCAGCTAGTGCGATGATCTTACGCCTCCCGTGCCAATAGTTAGTTTATTTGAGATTCACTGTTCCTGGATCTATAAAGCTGGCTAATATGTAATTGCACCCTCAAAGACCAAGAGAGTCTTCCATGACGCTACTGTTGGCCTTCAATGCTGGTCTGCTAAGGATACCAAATCCGCAGTTAATGCTTTATCATTTATGTATGTCTACGGCTTGTTGCGAAAGCTGATAACGCAGAGACTTAAGGAAAGAGCCAGACCCACAATATTCTGTCATCTGGTTGCTTCTGCATCCAACGTTAGACACGTTTGACTATCACGTAGCCAATTATGTTCGATGGGTAAAGTCATTTCCGTGCACCGAATGCCGTGCCGTCGTATGCCGAAAGATTTTTCTCATGCCAGATTCTCACCTTGGGGATAAACACCCGTACAAGGTACAGTCGCGATCCACTACTCACAAACGTAAGCATATGCGCATTCTGTCGCGGCCGATGAGTGCATCGCCTACTGTATGTGGGATCACTGTAGCTTAGGTCAACGAATAAGCTCTTACTATGAGAAGATTGTTGTATCCAATTCAAAACAGATCTTTGGCGCCCATTAAACCAGACTCTTTATGGTGTTTCTTTGCTTATAGATAGAAGAACCTATTTCAACGTCCAAAGCCATCTTCGGGAAATAGGGACGAAAATCCACGTTTGTTTCTCATGGTTAATAGAACGAAATCACTAAACGACAGCAGCCCTATCGTCTTCAGCTTTTTGTATCATAGATAACCCAGAAAATACAGACATGCGGGGTCCAAGTTGTACAGCCAGAACACAATGAGCACCGCCGCCACGCGTCCAAACAGTTCCCTGTATGTGGTGCTCGGATCTTTGGTCAACTGTAAATATTCAGTATCCAAGCGAAGGGTTCCGAGGAAAAACATTCGATGGTTTCTTTGCCTTAGGTAGGCGATAGCGTGTTCCCGTATAATCTAATTCGGAGGATTCGGAAAAAAAAGTTTTGAAGAACGATTAAGCTTCATGAGAAAAAACCAGGGACGTAAACCGAGGTATATAAGAAGGGGAAAAGGCAGATTAGCAGAAGTCGACACTCTTCTTCATTCTCTTCTGCTTTCAGGAATCATGGCTGTTAAAGTATATCACGATTCAGAAGCTGATCTTTCTATCATCCAAAGCAAGCGTGTTACCTTTGTTGGTTATGGCAACCAGGGTAAGGCGGGAGAGAGGCGGATTACTTTGGGAAATACAAGTTTGCCAATACACATTCTTGTTTGTTACAAGGTCGTGCTCAAGCACGAAACTTGCGAGATTCTGGCGTCCAGAATATAACGATTGGAAACCGCGACGATGTATGTATAAGCGCCATCATAACTGAGGAATATCCCAGTTGTAAGTTTGGTTGGTTTTTAGGAATACAAATCCACGGCCATTGCCGACGGTTTTCCCACAAAGAGCATCAGTGAAGCCGTTAAAGATGCCGAAGTAATCTTTCTGTTGATCCCGGATGAAGTCCAGCAGCAAGTCTGGAATGAACAAATCAAGGATAATGTAGCCCCGAACGCGACCTTGGTAGTCGCCTCTGGTTATTCGGTGGGATTCAACCTCCTGGACTTGCCAGAATCCATGAATGTTGTCATGGTTGCCCCACGCATGATCGGAGCCGGCGTGCGGGATCGCTTTGTTGCCAAGCAGCCTTATCCATGTTTTGTATCGGTCGAGCGAAACCCTTCTGGAAATGCGCTCGAGATTGCTCTTTCGGTGGCCCGTGCGATTGGCGCAACCTTGGGCGGTGCGATCGAGTCCTCGTGCCGTGAAGAAGCTGCCATTGATTTGTTTGCTGAGCAAGCCATATGGCCTGCTATCAACACGTAAGTTATTATCGCATTATTGTCTCTTTCTTTTTGATCTAATAACAGTTGATGGTTGAAAGGGTGTTTCGTGAAGCATTCAACACCCTTAAAGCAGCCGGCTTCTCGGACGAAGCAATCCTGCATGACATGTATCTTTCGAAGGAACCTGCTGAAGTCTTTGAGCGAGCGGCTACGGTCGGCTTCTTTCGACAACTCAAATATCACTCGCCAACATCGCAGTTCGGTCAGCTGCGCGGGACTAAGAATAATGATGGCAAGGCATTGCGCGAACAATTTGAAAAGGTTTTGCACAAGGATATCTTGTCTGGTGAATTTGCAAAGTTTTGGTCTACAGAATTAGCATCGGGTGCAGAGCAACTGCAACAACTATGGAAAGAGTCTGAACAAGAGCCCATCTCACTGGCAGAGAAGCGAATTGGCTTACATGACTGAACAGAGAAGTTGGACGTGCATTAATCACTTTTCTTTTAAAAGGTACAATAGGGACTTTCAAACATATCCAATTCGCAAAACATATAAACTGGTTATATTTCCCAGTCAGCCAATGAAATCGTTTAGGAAATGAATGAAGTTTAAGAGTACCCAATATACAGTACTTCGTACTTTTTGTAACATATATCCAAATAACACAGTCTTTCCAATGTATTCCCAATTTCTAAGGAGATGAATGACTAATTAATCCAATTGCTATGTGAGTTCGGTATTTGAGGTCCACGAAAGAAAAACAAATTACATACGGAACCGTGTATAGTATGGCGTTGCTTTTGTATTTACAAGATAATATCGTTGATCCTCCGAATGCAAAACAAAGGAAGTCTACTGGCCTCGCTGTTGCTGTTGATTATTATGCTGTGGATATGTGTGTCCGTTAACGCTCGATACGTTTTGTTGAGGCAGTAACGGCTGGGAAGGTGTTGATGTAGGAGTGATGGATGATATGTTGGGCTGCGCTGCAGGGGTTGTTGATGTTGTCGTCGTCGTTGTAACTGGATTACCTTGAGCAGACAGTGCCTGTAAAAGTGACGCGTACTGGGCAGTTATTTGCGGAAGAAGAGGTGGAAGGGCACCGCCTGTTTGCTGCGCATTACTGTTTGAAACCGTAGGAATGAGGCCAGGAAAGCTTGATAAAGGTGCTCCGCTCATATGTGCCTGCATAAATGCAGCTGCCCATGCCTGTATCATTAAATTATTAGCTGCTGCTTGACCGTTTACGCCTTGTATTGATGGCGCAGGCACTTGCTGTGGCGGCTGACTAGGTGGCCTGGCCTGGACAGGTACAGGTGCGGGTGCAAGTGTTGGCGCAAGTGTCGGTGCAAGCGTCGGTGTTGGTGTTGGTTGACTAAGCTTTCTTTGCTTCGGAGGTGGCTGCTGTGATTCTTCTGTGTCATCTAGACCGTCGATATCGACTTCTTGTGCTTCCTTTTCAGTGCATGATTGGCACATGAATATGATATTGTCCAACTTTTTCTGATCTTTATCTATTTGCCCAGCTTTTTTAAGACATTCTATGTGTTGCCAAGTTCCACACTTTTCGCAAGCGATCATTGGGCTGCCGTCATCCTACAAGAAGCAAATGAATGAATTGCAATAATCACAAGTTAATACGTGAATATGGACTTACAATATTTTGACCAGAAACGCCGCATATACAATCAAAGAACCAAGCATCTTCCTCTTGCTGATTCCTACTTTTAGGCTTACGCCCTCGCTTTTTACCCGCGACAGCAGACTGGTTCTTTTTCTGCTCTTGCTTGCTTTGTGCCATAGCTTCACGTTTCTCACTTTCAGCTTGTGCCAGTTCACGTTTGAGGATCCTCTCTTCTCGCGCTCGTAAGCGTTCCTCACGTGCATTAGCAGCCTTTTTCCTTTCCTCCTCTTCTCTTTTTCGTGCCATTTCTTCTCGCCGTGAAGATCGACGAGTTTCACCAAGCAAGAACGGTTGACTCTTCTCCAAAGCTTCCAGCTCACGTAGCATTAATCGAGAGCTGCGTTTGCGATTGGCTATTGCTTCCATCTTTCTCAGGTTCTCCTCGTGTTGTTGAACAACAGGTAGCACCTTGGGAAGGACATCGTTGACCAGCATACTATGAAACCGTTGTTCGATTGGATACGGACTGTCTTTAAACCTTTCTGGAAACTGTTCCCAGTCGCGGCTAGTGAGACACACCTAGGAACGTTTTGACAGAATGGAAGTTACAAACGTCAAAGTTTATACTTCATGAAACTGAGAACTTACCAACTGCCATGGCACCCATACTTGCTCTGTATTATCTCCTTCCTCTTCCAACCTTGATTGCGTTTGAGCACTTCTGCGTGTGCTTCTACGTGAGCCTGTGACCTTCGTCCGCCCTTTCTTTGCAGGCTTCTTTTTCGGTTTTGGTTTTGGCTCTGGCATTTGCTTATACAGCCGGTTGTCTTTGGGGAACACAAGTGTGAGGTAGAGTCTATACACACGACGTCTGGCAAAGTTTACCATCGAAAAGCCAATATGAACTTCCAGTGGCGTCATATCCAATCGGTTCAACGCGCTAATGGTAAACGATCATTAACACAAAGTACGGCTGCGACTAAATAACTGCGCACACACACACCCAATGTACCGCATCATCTTCGTTATCCAAATGTTCTCGAAACCGCTCTGGTTCGTCGAGTTGCCACTATAGAAGATCAACAGCTGAGAACCTACCTTGGGCCTTATCTAGTACCCACGTACCTCGCACAACAGATGAAGCAAATGAACCTTTTGGTCAACAGAAAACGTGAAAAAATCAACGAGCTCCTTGGGTGCTGGCTTTTCGTCTTTTGTTGGTGTGTCATTTCTTGCGGTATTTAATTCTGCCTCATTCTCTGCACCTTTCTCTGGGGTCGTCGAAGTCGGCATACTGTCTTTTGATACTGCGTAAAACGGATTCTCGCCTGAAGGATCACGTTTGTCAAGTTCCCTTGCAAAGTACGTCTGCCAGGTTTGATTGCTACGCATACTGTAGTCAGTGTTCTACTGCTTACATTAACAGCTAGCCGAAAGGGAAACACACTTAATAAATCGATTGCGAGTTAAGAGTCGCAGCATTCGGATGATCAGTTCCTGAAGGCGATATCTTTCTGTGGGGTTCAGAAGCATTCGTTCCAGGTCCTACGAAACACGTTGATCAATACATGCCATGCTTTTTGCGCAACACGTCACGACAGTGTGCATTCGTAGCGATTATTTACACCAAATATCCGCATAAATTATGCAAGAATCATGGCGTTGCACAAACGCGCACAGTAAAAAAATGGGAAGAGAAAGAAAGAGAGATGGTGTACCTCTGTCGTGAAGACGTAATCGTCATTCGATTGCTTATTTCCACGTCCCGAGGAAAAGTTTGCGTGAGCATAAAATGTCGTTGGATCGTGTGCAACAGGCCAGGGGCGGAACGCAGACTGGAATGTGTGGAAGAACTGGGCAACGGAGGCAAAATCAATGTTGTTTCGCAGTCTGTTTAGTTCTGTTGAGATCTCGTCTGCCATTTGTAACGAAAAGAAACACAATTCCACGTGGCTTTTGTTTTTATATATTGGTACTTCAAAGCAAATGGTAGGGAAAGTAGAAGTTCAATAATATATCAGCTGGCAAGCTTTAAGGCTGTCGTTCACCGCAAGAAGACAATGTGGACGGGGAGGCCAACGAAATCTGGGTGTGCGTTGGTGACAAAGTTCTTTTTCATTTTCCGACATCCAGATCTGATTTCTCTTTTTCGAAAAGAAACATGAACTTAATCTAGGGCCTAAAGGTGTGGGATAAAAACATGCTAAAGAGCATTTAACATTATAAGGATTTAATAATTTTAACCTATTATGCTGCAATTAATAGAGGTTTCTTCGCCAATTTACGCACGCATATCTGTAACTGTTTTTGTTATAGAGCAAGGTCAACAAATGTTTCCCATACAACAGGCCGAGAGAAAATCACTTTAAAAAGAACACCAAAGCGCCAAGACAAGAAAAACGAAGTGCATATTCTTGAGCAAACCAACGTGACCTGTTACCATGCACGATGCTGAAACGGCCTTTGTTATGGCCTACGTATACAATTTCGACTTTATTTATTACTAGTGACATCTGCGACCTATAGACGCATTACAGCTGGCGCCAAAAGACTATATAGCACAAAAGCAAAGTTTTCGTATACGCGAAGTAAAGAAAACGGATCAGAAAAGAGAAGAGAAATGTAATTACAGAATGTATATGCTAATTCGTCGGTGGCGCCTGAGGGGAAGAGGAATTTGCTGGCTCTGTTGTTGCGCTTGGTAAAGGAGAAGTAGTTGTTGTATTAGTACATGTTGCCGGCGACGTTTGCTGGTTCACTGGTTCTGTTTTAATCTGTACATTCGAATCATCTGCTGCCACAGGTGAGTCCCTTGTTGATTGGTTGATAGTTTCGGAAACCGAGGCCGAGGCCTGCGCATTTGAAGCGTTCTGTGTGCCGCCGCCATTAAGCCGTAAAGCAGACTGCAGGGTTAGATTTAACTGCTGTGCTAAGTGTGGAGGAAGCTTTGCGATGGCCTGTGGCAGTAACTGAGCAACATTGGGCGGCAGAGGATATTTGATCGGATCCAAGAGATGTTGTCGGATCATATTTTGAAGACGCATCTGCATGTCGGAAGAACTCTGCGATTCAGATGCCCTCGTTGTATTAGCCGATTCAAGCGAAACAGCAGAAGGCGTTGAAGTAGTATTAGCAGCTTCGCACGGGGACGCTGACGCTTGATGAGTGGAAGGTTCAGGACTCACCGAGGACGGCTGCTGCTGCTGCTGCTGCTGCTGCTGCTCCGATTTCTGTTTAGATGTAGTCATTCCCTGCTCATCAGACACTGCTGCACTGTTGCTGCTACGGCCCCGTTTGCGAGATTCTTGGTCACTCGAGTAATTCTGATCTTTTGTTGTCCGTTTGTTCGGTTTGTAGACACCACCCGCAAACTGGTGTTCAGATTCAGGGTCAATTGTCCAGTAAGCGCCTTTGCCACAATCATTTGCGCTTCTTGGGACACGGACAAATGCCTTATTCAACGACAAATTGTGGCGAACTGAATTCTACAGTTTTGTATTGTGTGAGTGAACAGCCTCCAAAAATGGAGTAGTTTCCCCTGCCCAACCTGCCAACCAGTTGTCTCCAAGTTCTGAAAGTAGCTATACCGTTCCTGGAGATATGCGTAGATTCCGGCCAGCGTCATACGCTTATCTGGTGCAGAATTAATGGCCTGAGCAATTAAGGTTGCGTAAGAATATGGCGGTTTTCCTTTCTTGTCAGGTCCAGTTGCATCTGCGTTGTTATTATTTGTTGTTGTATTATCCGTCGTGTTATTATCATTTGTTGATGACTCTTTTTCCAATTGCTCCGGTCGTGTCGTGGGATTCTCTAACTGTTGTTGCGGCCGAGAAATACATCGAGTGTTCTCACTTTGTGATTGTTGTTGCTCTTCGCGGTCAACACGAGGTAATAGAAAAGTGAAAGATACATCGCCAATCTGTATTTTCGTACTTTAAGATAAAAATTTGTTCCTTCTTTCAGCAAACAGACATCTCTCATTCCGAACCACATGAAGCAATGAGCTTACCGATTCTCCAACGCCACTGTAGCGCCCTTTTCTACGAACCGTTCATTTATAAAGGCGCCATTTTTGCCAAACACCATGAGTTCGAAGCGTTGAGTTGTAAAATTGTAAAATAAGCGGGCATGATGACGAGAGACAGATTTCATCGTCCCTAACGTAATGTCGACACTGTTGGGTTTCGACACTTTACGTCCCATTGTCACCTGCAGCGTTCGGACGTAGTAGCAAAAGTTTTCGCCCTCTAATTTCGCATAGGCCTGTACCGGGCCTGAATCAGCAGAATCTGTCGCTAACTGTTGTTGACTTGACGCTGCATTGTTGGTTAAAGCATCGTTACTGAACGAGGTCATTTTTTCCCCTCCAACCAACTTTTTTGAATGAAGTGAATTTGTACAGCACAGGACAGCATTTTAAAACCCGCGGACTAATCACGTGCTCGGTTTGTATCCGCAGATATTGAGAGGTTTCACTTTGTGGTATTTTTTCGAGAAAAAAAAGTTCGAGTGCTTGTTGAAAGCTTGACCAATCAAGCCAGTGTAGCCAAAAGGAACAAGGGACAGTTACAGTTTGTTTAGCTGTACACTTTTAGCTTCTTCATTGGCAATCAAGTCAGACGATCTTTCCGCTCACTTGTGTTTGAGATTCACCAAGAGCAAAGACCACTTTCGACGAGAGTGGGCCGTTTTACTATTCCAGTCTCTCTTTCCCTCTCTCTTTTTTCCCCTTCTTCGATTTTAACCCTTCATCATTCCGTTCCCCATGTCTCAAACGCAGACAGTCTCGACTCAATCGGACGAACCAGTGTCAAAGACGTCCGCATCCACTACTTCTTCCATTCATCTGACTCAAGTGGCGCCCCAGGAATCCGTAAAGACCACTACCTCCAAAAGCAAAGGTGAGTAAAAATGTTTATTCTAGATGCAGTAACAACATTCAAAGCCGAGGTGGGACTCGTAATCATCTGCCAGATGACGACGACAGGGCGGGTCCTTTATTTTTGTTGTCGTACAACATTGCTGACACCTGGATTCTTTTGTCTATATAGCAAAGTCGTCTAAACATATTGATCCACAATATGTAAAGTCGCCTCTCCCTGGAACACCATCCAACGGTAGTCGGCCTACATCGAGGACGGGGTCCTTGAAGGGACAGTTCGGAGCAAAAGGCGGGTTTCTGTCCTTACTGTTATGTTGCACGTTCGGTGCCGGCTCGTTACTCGATAACAGTGACAAATCAGCAGCAGCAGTGTTTCCACGTCATCGAAAGAAATCGTCAAATCGACATAGCCGCGCAAGCACGACAACAACTACAAGTAGTACAGACGAAAACCGACCTGGCAGCGGCGGCGAGAAGGGGCTGGTACCAGCAGTACCGAAAACCCCCAGTTTGCCAAAGATATTTACAAGTCCTACGGAGCTCGCTCGTTTTGATGGAGATCAGGACTCAGTTGGCCCTGATACAAGCTTCACATCCTGCACACCACGCTCGATGCCACCTCAATCCCCTGAGGTAATAATGGCTCTTTGACCCTCAGGCCCAGTACGGCATTAATAATCATCCGCTAATGCATCCAGGGTCAAATCATGTGGCTTTTACCACCCCTTGCCGCTGAGCACTCAGGACGGAAATGTCTTGTACTCGATTTAGACGAAACTTTGGTTCACAGCTCTTTCAAGGTTCTGTCTCGCACCGAAATCAAATTTGCTTGTGCATATGCAGGAAACTCATTCGTTTAGTTGGTTCTTAGATCATTCCCAATCCCGACTTTATTGTTCCGGTCGAGATCGATAACCAATATCACAATGTCTATGTATTAAAGAGACCTGGTGTGGACGAATTTATGCGCAGAATGGGCGAAATGTACGAAATTGTCGTATTTACAGCTAGTTTATCCAAGGTACCGAACAGACGTTTTCTTTCAGCAATCCGAATATTCTGCCACTGACAGAGTTTGTGATATTACAGTACGCTGATCCAGTCTTGGACATGTTGGACGTGCACAAGGTTGTAAATCATAGACTTTTCCGGGAATCCTGTTTGAATCACAAAGGCACTTACGTCAAGGTAATAAGATAAGTTTTAACTTGGACCATGCTTTCCGTGCTAAAACTTCTATTTTCCTAAAGGACTTGTCGCAATTGGGAAGAGATTTATCAAAGACGCTCATTTTGGATAATTCACCTGCAAGTTACATATTCCATACTGCCAATGCAGTTCCTGTGTCAACGTGGTTCAGTGATCCGCATGATACGGAGTTAACGGACCTCGTAGCGTTCTTAGAAGACCTGACGATGGTAGACGACGTGACACTTGTGCTTGACAGCGCTGTCGATACCAGTATGAACGCAGGCTAGTCTTGCTTCGCTTTCCCAGTGCTGCTGCTCTTTGGCCGCTATCGTTCCTCGCACTGCATCATCCTTTTGCGTCTTTCCTTTGTTTTCTGGTTGCGCTTTCTTGTCCGTTCATTTTTTTCCTACATTCGTTTTTACCTTTTTATAATTTGTTTTTCTTATCCTTTTTCTTTTTTGCATATTCTGGGTTATTGCCGTCTTGACGACAACCGATTGTTGAAACATCATCCCCTTCATCTGGCTGCCAAGTTACCGTTTTACCCCATCTATTTTTTGTCTTCTGCACCAGATGCTATTACTTACTAGTAATTTCTTTTTGCCCTTTTGTCCTGTGTATTACATTTGATCATATTTATCCTCTTTTTTTCACCCTCAATAGCCTATGTTTTTTGCAACGCCTGTAAGGCGTATCTACCTTGCGATTTTGGGAAGAAAATAATGAGTTACACTGATTGCTGAAATCTTTTCGATGCGCATACTGGCAGTATTCAAAGAGACGAAACGCTCAAAAGAGCAAGAAATGAAGTCCTGATTAACTTTTGATTTAACGATATGGGGGCAGAGAGTGACCACTGATCATTGAATCGAAAATAGTGATTTTTTGCCGCTCACCGACTTGGGGAGGCCAAAAATGATCATCGAGCGCCGATATCACATTGCAAAACTATTTCGATCTCACGGTAAACCCTCGCTGAATTATGGCGCAAATTTCACTTTTTGACGCAAAGAGTTATTGATAAACCTATATTTCTTCTAGTGCAACTTTTCTTCTAGTTCGCGCAGATCATGGATAGGCAAACCACATGCAAAGTTTTCACAAATGTATGCCGCAGGCCTATTATCAGACTTTGAGGCATCCACGATTTGGCGAACGATACTGTTATTGGCGTGCACAAAGTCGCCTTCCTTGGCTCGGGCGATTATCTTGTTAGGGATAAAGGCTCTGTCCACAACCTTTTTGAATTCGTTCAATTGCTCGTCCTTTCCAGCAAGAACAATCTATTACATACAAAACAGTGAGTAACAGCAACTTGCATGTATCCGTACATGCTTGATTTATTTACCTCTTTCGCACCAATAGATACCAAGAGAAAGGCAGAGACAAAGGCTGGCATGGCAAAGGCA